>CALNHX010007435.1:0-74190 GCA_940337035.1 Agriotes lineatus | reverse complement strand
AAAATTTAGATAGGTAGTGGGAAAAATATAATAAGATAACTCAGAATGTATTGCCTATTAACATTTTCGGCAAGCAACAAGTCTTGGCTTCGCCTTGGCTTGTACTTGCCTACCTCAAATGTTAATAGGTCCTTACATTCCTTGTTACTTAAATAGCTATTAAATTAAAACTAATGAGTAACAACGAATTATATCGTAATACGAGGACCACTAGAAAAGAATTCTACCTAGCCATGAAACAAAAGATATATGATTTTTTTGATATTTTTATTTTTCAACATAATCCCCCCTTACATCAACGCACTTACGCCATTTGTTCTCCAATGAACTTATACCAATGTAAACAAATAATTCCTATTGATTGTCGAAAAAGTGGTCCACGGCTTCTTTTAGGCTCTCATCAGAGTCAAAACGGCGCTCTAGAAGGTTTTTCTTTAGTAGTCTAAAGAGGTAAAAATAAGATGGAGCCAGGTTCGGACTATAGGGAGGATAATCTATCTCTACAAAGCTGCATTCCTGCATAATTGGTCGGACTTGGCAGCCTTATGCACAGTTGCATTGTCATGCAGCAGAAACACTTCTCGATTAGAAAAATTGGGTCGTTTCTGATCAATTGCTATACGCAGATTTTTCAAAGTGTTAGCGTAGACATCTGCATTTATTGTGGTCCCTTTTGGCATATATTCGATGAGAAGAATGCCCCTCCCATCCCAGAAAACTTTTGCCATCAGTTTCCCGGCAGATAATTGCGTTCTTGCCTTCTTTGGAGGTGGAGACCCTTTATGAACCCATTGCTTCGATTCTGATTTTGTTTCAGGGTCCCAGTGATGCACCCAAGTCTCGTCGCCCGTTACAATTTGTGATAAAAAGTCACAATTCTGGTCCAAAGTTTTCAAATGACTTTGCGAAATTTCCAGTTTACGCAATTTTTGTTCAATAATCGTGGAACCCACCTGGCTGACACCTTACTCATATTTAAATTGTCATGTAAGATGGTTATTACGCTAGGTTCAGATATTCCCAACGTCATACTAATGGTAGAAATCTTCACACGACGATCCTCGAGCACCAGGGCTTCAACTTTTCGCGTAATTTCCTCACTCGTGGCCGTTTTTGGTCTTCCACTTTTGGGATCGTCTTTGATAGATTCACGTTTCCACCGAAACTGTTTAGACTAAAATTTTACAACATAATACGATGGTGCATCATGTCCATACACGGCGACCATTCTTTCAAGAATGGTTTTTGGCTGGTGGCCCTCTTTTGTAAGAAATTTAATGACGCTGTGATATCCAAATTTCTAGTCACTCATTTACCCTCACAAAACACCTTATAAAATCAAACTAATTATCACAAGTAACGCAAATTTTCCACGTAAGGTTAGATTACACGCCACTATTTAACAAATAAAGCTTGATCGTGTCAATTGTTTTTTTTTCATGGCCAGGTAGATAACATTGCTAGTGGCCCTCGTATAAATCTAAATATATAAATCTGAAACAATGTATTTTGAGATACAAATGAGAAAACTTACAAGTCAAAGCAAAATCTAATACAAACTGTATAAATCAACTTTTATGTATAATATATATTGGTAATAAATTAAGCAACACAATCAATTCATTATTTATAACTATTAAAATATTCAAATTCAACAAAAAAATATGAAAATGAAAACGTTACTAATTCAAAATACCATGTCTGCCAGATTCAAAGCATCGGGAATGAACACTTGAATGTGTGCAACATAATCTTGCACGATACATGACTGTTATTTCATAATATTCTGTATAATTATTTCTTCCAGTCGCCATAAACGATATGCAGCTTGTGTGATGTTTACCGTGTCTTCACCGGCTATGATGTCGGGCAGTTGAGCTGCAAGGTCAGCCTTCACGACAGCTTTAAGGGCTGGCCAAGCAGCTTCAATTGCATTAAACATCGAACTGTACGGGGAAAGTCGTAACAAATGGTGTTCGTTAAATTCTTCTTCTTCAAATACTTGTTCGACTAAAACATGGCAAGGAGCATTGACGATTTTTACGATTTTTCTGCACTCCTTTTAGTTCCGCAACGCTCGTTTTGCGCTTTCTATAATTTTCTATTTCTTTGGTGCGAGTTATCGTTATCTGCACGCGTTTCCTTGGCCTAGCTTGACCGCGAACGCGGCCGGAGCGCTTCTCGATTGTCGCATTCTTTGGTTTGAGCGCTTCCTTTCATCTGGCGGAACACTGTGGGAGTGTTTTGGTGCTTGCATTAGTGGCTATTTGTCCTGCCGCTGTACGGGCATTCAGTTTAGTATTTATGGAAGTTTGAGGCCCCGCTGAAGAGCAGAATATTGTGTGGTTTGGACAAAATTTTGGAGAGATTATTTTCTTCTCGCCTTGTCTGGAAGTTTCGTACACTGTGCTGCATCTACTCTTCCACTTTCGTTGCCCAATCCATCCGGAGTGAGTTCCGTTTATATTGTTAGTCGTTTAGCAAAGGCTTGCATGAATTTACTTTGGGTTCCGTTTTCCTTTAGCAACCAGTTCAGAGTTTTCGGCCCAGCTGTTCGCCGTCGCTATCTGTGTGCGACCTTGCCTTGCTACGCTTCCGTTGGCCGCATGTCCCGCTTCGGTTCTCAGCATGCCTGGATCGTCGATAAGCATGCTGGAAGTGCCCTAATGAAGCCGCTATCAGGTTTTATCTTAAACTAAATTTATATAACAATTACGCACATTATGATCTGCGAACTAGTGAAAAACGGCTTCTCCGATTGCTAACGGCCGACCGTCGAACACGATTTTGTGCGGCCTGCGTAATTCAAATATTGATTTTCCCGAAGCATTGCAAGAAGGCGAGTAACGACCTCTTAACAACTTTTAATTTGTTGTCCAGTTACCGGTAATTATTGTTCGATTATGTAACAGTTGGTAATTGTATTGTGTTATAAATTTCTAAAAAATTTTGGTATTTCTAAGTTATCCCAGTATTGGACAATCCTGCAAATAGCAGCGCACTTGATGAAAGTTTACTAGGAGTATTTGAGTAATCCTGTACTATAATTGAATTGTTGATTGTAGTGTATGCCTTAATTGCTATGCCAATTATACTGTGATATTTGAATGGGGTTATTGTTATTGCGTTGTTTCTACCGATGATTATTTGGAGCTTTCTTTCAGCAGATTTGGATTGCTGGGGTTTACGAATTCTCGTTTTATGCCTGAGTACACTCGTCGTTAGTGTAAAAATTCGTTGGCTCTCTAACTGTCTTATGTAAACAATTTAATTGTAAAATTTAATTTAAAAGTACCCCACAACCGTCTTCATTGAGCTAGTCGCAGTCGGCAAGTATGTTCAAGCAGGTTAGGATTTTTGGTTTCTTGAGAGATTAGCCAACAGATAAATTGTTTATCTATTTAGGGTGATCGTTGCGGAGGCACTACCTAACAAATTCATTGGCTTCTGGAATTTTAAAGGAGCCTCTTCTTAATTCGTAGTGTATCAAGCCCATATTTCCTATAGCCCCAATTACATGGATGTTAGATCCTTTGCTGCCTGTAGCGATATGGGAATAGCGGGATCCTTTTTTATCTTCTTTGCTTTCGCGATATATACAGATTGAAATTGGTTTCGTTCATGTAGACAACAGGAAGATTTTCTGCTTGGTACTGCCGGAGCTGCTGTACATAGTCACGCCTTTTCCCGTTATTTTTATTCCCGTTTATCCTCTCAGGCTCTCGTCGAACATCTTTCGAGGTATACAATAAGCTATCTAAATGTATCCGGGCACATTCGGTGGATACCTGAATATGATAACTGTTTTGTATTTTCAGCTTAATTTCTTTCAAACTAATTTTAGGATTTACCTGAATGCGCTTTTCCATAAATAGGCGATGTTCATATAGTAATGTGCTTCTTCTCTTTCCTCCACGTTTTTCTTTTCTCCCGCTTGTTGGTGTTTCACTCATCGATAGGCGGTCGATTGCTTGACATTCAATGTATCTACAACAGCTCTCCAGTCTCTATTATTATTGTATAACGTGCGAATCTGCTTCTTTCCATTGTCAGCATGCACTTTCTTGATGTACGGCATTTTTATATTATTAGATTAATGAACACCACAACAACTAACAATAATTAATTCTGTTCTGTCACAACAATGTAACTGTCATTTTGTAAAGCCTACCGTTAACAAAAAGCTTTCTTAGTTTGAAATTGATTAGTCTCAATTTGTATATTCCCAATTTGAAGTTGATTAGCTCCAATTTGAAGTTGGTTATTCTCAAATTTAAATTGTTTATATCATTTTGAAATCTGAAGTTGAAAAAGTATAGTACTACATTTCCAAAAACTTTTCTTAATACACTTTTGCCATATTTTTAATAATTATAATATCTACTTTCAACGAAGCCAAAACAGCTATTGGTGCAACAAGTGCTAAAAGTGAATGTTTATGCACGAGACATGAAAATCATTAAACGAATCCGAAGACTGAGTTTCATAACATATCTCGTGCACTTTTAGCACGAGTTTGCACATAATACTTTTTCTACGGCCTTAAATTTACTGTTATTAATCCATAAATGTCGATTTAACAAAGGTTTGCATTTATGGCAGTTATAATGTATGTCATAGTAAAGAGATGGCCGTGACGGCGCAGGTGACTGCAGTCGGTAGCTGTCAAAGTTAGTTATTAAAGGTGATTATAGTAGTACACATTTTACTTTATTCATTACATAATGCTTTGATTATTTAAAAAACAGTGACCTCAAACGAAAGAAGTAACTGGAATAACTGTATAACCTCACTTTCAGTTTAAAATTCTAAATTCAAGACCAGCTGTTTACTTTTAGCACATGTGCTAAAAGTAAATAGCTGATTTCACTTTTAATACGCTGATTTATAAAACGTCATTTTTAGAGAAACAAGCTAGTGCTAAAAGGCCTACTTTTAGTAGTGGTCTTAGAAAATAGCTATTTATGGAACTAGTGCTAAAAGTTGACGTTTATGCACGAGACATGAAAATTATAAAACGAAACCGAAGGCTGAGTTTCATAACATGTCTCGTGCACGCGTTGCATACAATATTTTATCTACGACCTTAATTTTACTGTTATTAATCCATAAATATCGATTTAACAAAGGTTTGCATCTACGGCACTTCTAATTTATGTCATAATAAACAGTAGGCCATGCCGCGCGGGCGAATGTTTGCGAATAACAGTAGTCAACGTCAATTACGAAATGTAATTATTAATACTCCACATCTGACTCTATTCATTACATAACGCTTTAATTATTTCAAAAACACTTTACCTGTAACGCAAGAAGCAACTAGAATAACTTTACAACTTCACTTCCAGTTCGAAATTGTAGTTTTATAACCTCACTTCACTTTTAGCACATCGGCGAAAGGTAAACAGCTGATTTCTTTAACCACGATAAATTATAAAACGTTACTTTTAGTGAAACAAGCTAGCGCTAAAAGGCCTACTTTTAGTGGTGGTCGTAGGTAATAGCTATTTATGCAAAAAGTGCTAAAAGTCGACGTTTATGCACGAGACATGAAAATTATGAAACAAAGCCGACGGCTGAGTTTCATAAAATGTCTCGTGCATAAACTACTTTTAGCACGCATTGCATACAATATTTTATCTACGACCTTAATTTTTCTGTTATTAATCCATAAATATCGATTTAACAAAGGTTTGCATCTGTGACAGTTAGAATTTATGTCATAATAAAGAGAGGGCCTTTGCGCGCAGGCGAATGTTTGGGAAACCAATACTGTCAAAGTCAGTTATCAAAGGTAATTATTAATACTACACATTTTACTGTATTTATTACATAACGCTTTAATTATTTCAAAAACACTTTACCTCTAAAAAAAGTAACTAGAATAATTTTACAACTTCACTTCCAGTTCGAAATTGTAGTTTATAACCTCACTTCACTTTATCTCACACTCGGGCTAAAAGTAAACAGCTGATTTCTTTAAACACGGTAAACTATAAAACGTCACTTTTAGTGAAAAAAGCTAGCGCTAAAAAGCCTACTTTTAGTGGTGGTCGTAGATAATAGCTATTTATGCAACAAGTGCTAAAAGTCGACGTTTATGCACGAGACATGAAAATTATGAAACGAAACCGAAGGCTGAGTTTCATAACATGTCTCGCGCATAAACGACTTTTAGCACGCGTTGCATACAATATTTTATCTACGACCTTAATTTTACCGTTATTAATCCATAAATATCGATTTAACAAAGGTTTGCATCTGCGACACTTTTAATTTATGTCATAATAAACAGTTGGCCACGCCGCGCTGGCAATTGTTTACCACGCCAGTACTGTCAAGGTGAGTTACCAAATTTAATTATTGATACTCCACATCTGAGTGTATTCATTACATAACGCTTTAATTATTTCAAAAACACTTTACCTGTAAAGCAAGAAGCAACTAGAATAACTTTACAACTTTACTTCCAGTTCGAAATTGTAGTTTTATAACCTCACTTCACTTTTAGCACTAGAGCTAAAAGTAAACAGTTGATTTCTTGAACCACGCTCAACTACAAAACGTCACTTTTAATGAAACTAGCTAGCGCTAAAAGGCCTACTTTTAGTAGTGGTCGTAGATAATAGCTATTTATGCAACAAGTGCTAAAAGTCGACGTTTATGCGCGAGACATGAAAATTATGAAACGAAGCCGAAGGCTGAGTTTCATAACATGTCTCGCGCATAAACGACTTTTAGCACGCGTTGCATACAATATTTTATCTACGACCTTAATTTTACCGTTATTAATCCATAAATATCGATTTAACAAAGGTTTGCATCTGCGACACTTTTAATTTATGTCATAATAAACAGTAGGCCACGCGCGGGCGATTGTTTGGCCACGCCCGTGCTGTCAAGGTGAGTTACGAAATGTAATTACTGATACTCCACATATGACTGTATTCATTACATAACGCTTTAATTACATATTTCAAAAACGTTTTACCTGTAACGCAAGAAGCAACTAGAATAGCTTTACAACTTCACTTGCAGTTCGAAATTGTAGTTTTGTAACCCCACTTCACTTTTAGCCCGTGTGCTAAAAGTAAACAGGTGATTTCTTTAAACACGGTAAACTATAAAACGTCACTTTTAGTGAAACAAGCTAGCGCTAAAAGGCCTACTTTTAGTAGTGGTCGTAGATAAAAGTTATTGCTGAGTTATCAAGGAGTACTTGATTTCAACTGAATTGAAATTATGGGTTTAGGTTTTAGAGCAAGCAGGAAATATCTCCCAATTATGAAAATACAATTCCAACATTTTTGGGTCATCATACGTATGTTAAACTCAATCGGGGAACACGCTGTATATAAGAGTTTAAAAAATATTCCCACTATTAGTTTTTTGACTTGCGGGAATTTTTTTCTAAAAATCTAATTTTGTGATTTTTCTAAAACTGTACTTACAAACGAACGTTTTAAATTAAAGTTGTAGATAAGTGTGCAAGATATGATCTTCGTTTATGTAATTTAATTTTTATTAAATTATTATAAATTTTATCCGGAAAACGGAAAAACCATAAGTAGTTCACCAGTTCCTGTTGCTTAATTTTAACAAAAAATCACTGGAAGCTACGAATGTATATTTAAAACGAAGATACAAATTTTACAGTAAACACATTTAATCGTAGAGAGAAATTATAAATTATTGTTTATTGTCTTATGTTGCCGGTGCGGCTACTGAAACACCAATTAACCAGAACCAGAGCAAACGCAAACCAAACTAAAAGTTAAATGTTTTCACAGCTGATCCTTACCAGAACGAAAGTTAACTTCGGAATAGTTAAGTAAGTACGTTACTTTGCTTCAAGATTGATAGATAGTTTGATCGATTTATACAGGTGTGTTTACAGACTATTGAAAACAAGTTCAAATAGTGTTGAACTTGAAAAACATAACCTCACTCTAACTTGGTGACTGAGCATTGCTGACCTATCCCCAAGTATTACAATTCCTGTATTTTCGTCTTATTCAATTATATGATTTCATATTACAGTATAATTTAGCTAACACTTATTTACACTTGCAGTTCAAGAAGGAGCAGGTCATCGGGTCATGAGTAAAACATGGAGTTGGTATCTGCTCAGGCGATGGTAATAGAAGTTCTTCAGCGAGCCTCTAGCCAAAATCCTGAAATTCTAAAGCCTGCAGAGGCAAAACTGCGGGAATGGGAAACACAGCCTGGATTTTACACTGTATTATTTGTAAGTGATGTCACTTTGTTTGTTGGTGTCGTAACGTGATTGCTTCCAGAATATAATATCTAGTCATTCTACGGATTTAAATGTGCGGTGGATTGCAGTGCTATATTTTAAGAATGGCGTAGATAAGTACTGGAGAAAGAATGCCCCTAAGTAAGTAATTTTTTGGTGAAATTCAATTATTTAGTTAGCTACATCACTTTGGCAGTTTTGTGTGACTACATTTACACGGTAATTTAACGCGGGTGTTATTTAAACTGTTGTTATTAAAACTCGTGTAAAAAGTGCATTTACACAATGGGTGTTGTACAGGCGTTAAAGTGTATGTCGGTGTGAGTGTGGTGTTAGCTAAAATCTCGTCGCAGTGTGACCAACTACTTCGAGATTTTTCATCTGTCACTCTCGTCATGACGACTCTCGTTGACACTTGGACATTTTATAATTTTTTCCACAAATGAAAATATTCTTGTTTAGAACACACAGCTGATACAATTCAACGGAGTGACGTTTACAGTGACGTTGGTGTGGTTGACAACTGCGACTCAGAACAACCAACCGTCTTTACAATTATGTTGGTAGTCCTGTTTCAAAACCAGTGTAAGTCGAAAGTATCCATTTACACGTACATTTTACACCCGCTTACTAACATCACGCCTCTTGGCATGGTGTAGCGTTAGTAAAACCGGCGTTGAACCCCATTTACACCGGTGTTAACAACAACCGATGTTGTAACATCGGTGTTAGCGGACCGTGTAAATGTAGTCATTGTCACATTTGGCCTATAAGTTTACTTTAAAATATGATTATTACGTAAGGATAAAGTCGGCAGCATTATTATTTCTATCAAATACTGAAACCTGTAATACCTACACAATGTTACACTTTCTTATTCTAAGTATTAATATTCTCTTTTAGTGCTATATCAGAGCAAGAAAAAGTAACTTTAAGGCAGAGTTTGATCAGCAATTTTAGGGAACCTGTTAATCAGATTGCGCTGCAATTGGCAGTTCTAGTGTCAAAAGTAGCTCGTTTCGATTGCCCAAGGGAATGGCCAGAACTGTTTCCAACACTGCTACAGGGCGTTGAAAATCCAGATGCCCTCGTTCAGCATCGTTCACTGCTAACTTTGCATCATGTTGTTAAGACTATCTCATCGAAGAGGCTTCCAGGTACTAATTATTGATTTTTTTATTGTCAGATATACAGTTGATATGTTGGATCAATGATTTCCTGCATACTGAAACGTTGATATCAAACTTATTTAATGTTGAAGAAGGATGAATGTTTGCAAAGAACTTAAATCACAATTTTATGTACTACTTTATGTAGGGTACACTTATTTTAGAATATAAAAAAATTAGTAACTTTCCATATTCAGATTGCTATCTAGAAATCTATTTATAAATGTTTCAGGGGACCGCAAACTATTTCAAGAGTTTACGACAAGCATTTATACTTTTATCTTACACTTATGGAACAATTTTACGGAGTCGTTTTTGAGGGATATTGCACAAAATGAGTCGCCTGATCTTATCACAGCAAATTTGGAGAAAGCTTTGCTTACATTAAGGATACTGCGAAAACTGACAGTTTTTGGCTTCTACAAACCTCACGAAAATCAAGATTGTATGTGTTTCATAAAAGTGATATTCGATAGGGCCCGAACTTCGTTAGAATGCCGTAAGTAGATCCAATATTTGAAATTCAACTATTTTATAGCTCCAATTACAGGCAAGCAGTTACGTGGGAAGGGAATATACGTGTTGGAACTGTGTGAGAAATTCATAATCCATTTAACCAAGATACTGTTGAACGTATTGGATATGCATCCATTTTCCTATGTAGATTTCATTCAACCCACACTGGAATTCACTATTTATTACATATTTACTCCTACTGGGGCTCAGTATATTTATGAGCGATTTACTATACAGTGCTTCAATCTTATCAAGGGAATTTTATTATGTGCCGAATACAAACCTGCCAAAATTCCAGAAATGACCAAGGAATCTGAAACGCTTAGAGCTCACCAGATTAAGGTCGAATTCTTCCAGCCCAGTACACTCACGGAAATGTGTAGGAAGCTAGTATCACATTATTTCTTGCTGAAGCAGGAGGACCTTGAATTATGGGATGCCGATCCCGAAACTTTCGTCAATGACGAAGTGGGAGAAAGTTGGAAATACAGTTTGCGAGTAAGTTTTTTTTAAGTAGAATATATCAAGGGAATTTCATGTGTTATTTGTACTTCCGTGTTGTTGGACTAACAAATATGCAGTTTTTAACAACAAAATCTCCAGAAACCCATTCGATAAGTGTGATTGTTAGTGCCATTGCAGGTAGTAATTTCTAATTTTAATGGTTTTTGAACAACAAACTAACTATTTAGCTTCTGCAAAAATATATTGTAATTCACATAAGCAATAATAGAAACGCATGAATTCAACATAATTTATTATAAAATCAGTCAAGCCTTTTCTGGATTTTTTTACTGCATCAAGTTCTGGTAGGGTTTTCAGACTTCTACTCAAATTTAAAGATTAGTAAAACGTGTAGTAAGCCTTTGCGTCAAGTCACACTTTGCTATTGTAGTCACCGACGCTAGAGTACCTGTAGAAATTATATTTTTAAGGAGTATTCCTTAACTTAGTAGAGTCAACACCATGGGGTTGTTTATTTTGCAATAATCTGTTGAAAAATATTTTATAATCGAAAAATCATAATGTATTTAACTTCAAAAGGCGATGGATATTGTGGAGGGGGTTTCAATGCCTCAAATTTTAGAGAATCACCATTGCATAGGACTGTAATTTTCGTTTGCAATAAATTTTAATGGTAAATACAGGGCGAAATCTCAGAACCTTTTATCCACTAGTTTTTGTGGCGGAGACAAATAATAATACATTTTGATTGCCTAGTAGATGGAATAATTGGTCTGTTGGGTCTTTTGAAGTTGTTAATACAGCGTAAAGATCAAAATTCAATGAAAATATATTTGTATTCATTCATTTATGATAGTTTATTTCTTCAAAAATGTAGCAGTATTGTTCTGATACTTAGTTGATATGCTTTCTGGGGTAGATTAGTCATTGTCTTTCGTAGTGTTACTATGCTTATAACTTGTGAAATTTCGCTTTCAATATAATTTTCCTCAATTTAGTTGGGTGACTTGTACGATTCTCAGGGCCGTAACTAGGTATAGGCTGAGTAGGCCCCCGCCTACAGGCGCATGCGGCAAGCGGCGCCAAAATGGCACTGAGAAAAATAATTCCTCTCATACTAATAAAAAACATAATAATTAAACAAGTAGGCGATTTTACAAACAAATTCTTTTTAATATTAACGATTTTAGCCTAAATAATGCAAATTGCGCCCAATCTGATCGATACATTATATTGCCTTGTGCAGTTTGCATAGGGAATGTTATATGTCTCAGATTGCAACGGCGTTTGTTTTACAATTCCCACATATATCAATCAAAGCATTTAGTCCAGTCGCTATGTCCAAAAATAAGGCCTTTGCTGGAAAGTGAACCGAAATTTGAAATTCCTTTTTTGGGGTGTTTGGGTGGTCCACCAAAGCTTAATTTCAAGTTGTCGACCAAGATTCCCTATGTGCTATAGCCGCCATCTTGATAAATGAGTGCGTTTGATTTTTTTTTGATAAATCTGTTCCCGTTAACACTACGTGAAAATAATTCCAAAAGCTTGCTGTCTCATCTACATAGTACACAAAACTTATATATGAAGTTTCAACGCCATACCTCTTTTCGTTTTTGAGATATTCTGTTCACAGACAGACACACACACAGACAGACAGACAGACCAATGAAAAAAAATATGTTTTTTGGGATCAGGGGACTCTAAAACGTGAAGATCCGTTGAAAACTCAATTTCGAATTTTTGGGGTGAATCCAATACTTCCTTTATTGTAAAAGGATGTAAAAAGAGTGCGATAAAGAAGCTTTTTTAATAGTTTATAACAACACCGCTGAAGATAAAATGAATTAACATATCGGCTGTCGCTGCAACGTCGCATAGCAGTTTTCCATTTTTTATTTGTTTCCTAATGTATAGTATGAATACCTGCTACGACTCCATAACATACTTCTTTTCCTACTTGTGCATTAAAATATCCAACTAGCTACTACTGTCATATCTTCACCATATACCGAGTGACCACGAAAGTTGTTACCCCCCTAGTTTTTCCTATGGTTTTCAAAATAAAAATTTCAAACTTTTAGGGTAAAATGCACTTATAGGATGACATTTTTTAGCGTAAACAAACATTTTAAATCACTTCCGGTTCAACCGGAATTGGTAGCAAGTTTTTTACTTTAAATAGAAACCTACCATTTTGATTCAATATTTGAAATGTTCAAAAAATAACCTTTTCAATGACGTATCACACATTATCATTTGTTTCAGAAATGGCCTCCTGAGTCACTTTTTAACAAATCTCAACATAACTGTTAGATAGTAAGCCATGGAAACGTTGAATTGGTTGTTGTCAGATTGTATAATAATGTCTAATTAATTTGTTAGAGAAACACGGATGAACCAACAAGTATTTTACGGACGACCATATTTTCCAATAAATGAACCGAAATTACTCGTTTCTTTCAAATAGCAACATATCTTTTATTTATTACCGTCAGGTAGTTTATTGAATCACCTTTTCAATTATGTGTAATAAGTCAGCGATTATGGTTAAAATGACAGCAAATTTAAATTTAAATCATTTAAGGGATAGTAAAATTTATTTATGAGAGTATACTAACTTTTTAAAATTCATCTACTATTAAAAAAAAATGCAAAACTTGATACGCATAATTGAAAAGGTGATTTAATAAGCTACCTGACGGTAATAAATAAAAGATATGTTGCTATTTGAAAGAAACGAGTAATTTCGGTTTATTTATTGGAAAATATGGTCGTCCGTAAAATACTTGTTGGTTCATTCGTGTTTCTCTAACAAATTAATTAGACATTATTACACAACCTGATACCAACCATTTCAACGTTTCCATGGCCTACTATCTAACAGTTATGTTGTTTTAATGAATTTACGGCCATCTTTGAGATTTGTTAAAAAGTGACTCAGGAGGCCATTTTTGAAACAAATGATAATGTGTGGTACGTCATTGAAAAGGTAATTTTTTGCACATTTCAAATATTGAACCAAATGGTAGGATTCTATTTAAAGTAAAAAAGTTTAAATGTTTGTTTATGTTAAAAACTGTCACCCTATAAGTGCATTTTATCCTAAAAGTTTGAAATTTTGATTTTGAAAACCATGGGAAAAACTAGGGGGGGTAACAACTTTTGTGGTCACCCGGTATATGCTGTTCACGATCTTTTTGGGTCAGGGGCTATGACCATCTAGTAACTTTGTTGGCAGTACCTTTATGATATCTAAACTCCCTAATGGAAATTGACAGTAATTAAAACTTTTTGTGTTAGGTTAGGTTGTTTTCATTTTAAGGTTATATTTTCTAAATAGGTACATTGTTGCTGGATCTCTATTTAAATAAAGAAACAAAATGAGAAATAATGCATAAGAAGAGCATTCGATATTAATCTTTATTGCAATTTGGATAAGAATTGTGTGGGTACATGATAATATGAATATGCCACTTTATTTTACATGCTTGCGGGTGTGGAAGGATAAAGACGTCACAAACTGATGCCAAATAAATTTAGTAGAGCAATTGAGCAATATTGGTCTTATAGAAATTAACATGTCAAAAATGTAAATATTTTGTCAAATAGTCCGTTTCAATGGGAATGTACAGGTAGGTAGCTTGCCGCTATTTTTTTTTTTTTTTTTGCAACGAAAAAATACCAGTTTGACCTAGTATGGCGGCCTTTCTTACCAGTATGGCACATAATTTCCATCTGGGGTTTAGGGACCTTGTCTATCGATTACAAGAAAAATTTGCCTTGCCGCTTTAAAATATATTTTTGATTTCATTAACAATTTTCAAAAGCCGCTGTTAATATTTGTAACCGCAATTCGGCTGCCATACTTGCGTTTTTTACACTTACTTGGGCAATATAAAAAGGTTTACTACCTACTGAGCTTGCTGCTATGACTAGTAATTCAGGTGGGATGGGCTCTTGGTCTATAATGCATCATTTTAACGTTTATCAAATATATTCTCTAGTCTGGACATCAACTCAAGTTCGTTTACACACTTGATAAATCATTTATTTTCTTACAAATATTAAAATAATAAATCTGGCAATGCGGTGGCAAGAAAATGTCGAACAGACACTGACAGAAAAAAAAAGTTGCATCCGCTACATCACCGAATCAGTTTGACCAACATAAAAAGCAGAAATCATAGCCAACTCGGTCCTAAAAGTCGTGAACGGATTATAGTGATCTGACTCTATAACAGTAGCTCTACATGTCAATATCTTTTATACACATAACTATAATCTTTTTCTTTTATCATTATGTGATCTATTGGGTTAAATTTACCTGCGTGCTGTGTTATTTGAAGATCCTAACATTTTTAAATGTAAGAATGTTTAGACCGACTTATTTACACAGATTAACTACATATTTCATAGTAAAGGGTTTTTCAATAAGAGCGATCGATTTTTAAATTAAAATAAAACAAGGTGTGTAGGTATGCGATAACGTGAAAAACTTTTTTTATTACGAAAGATACCATTATGTATGAAACATAATATCGGCCAAATGGCCGCCGCCACTTCTTTGTGTTGCGCGCAGACGATTATTCCGACCATAAATTGCTCTTAACGAACGAAAAGTTGCACGAACGGAACAATTATTTTGATGATAAAATTTTATAATTTGCAATCGTTGTTCAAGTGTGTATCTTTCCACAGTTAAATGTTAAATGGTGACACTTGGTTTGTTTAGTCGTAAAATTTGACAACTATCGCTTGTCAAACATTGTTACTATCAACTGTTAAAGTTCGATCGTTGCTATTGAAAAACCCTTTATAAGCTTATATTTGTTAATATTCAATTTCTGATAATTTCAAATGTATATACAACTCGAAGTTTGTTGAAAATAATACCATTAAAATGATTACAATTCGTCCGGTTTAAAAAGTAAAATAAAACAAAGTGTTATTTAGCATTATCTTTGCAGCCTTGTATGGAAACCGTTTTTGTAACAATCTTTCATGAATACCGTGATGTGCTAGTATCCGTCCTTCGGGAAATGATACAGGAAACCAATTGTATTGTAGCAGTGGATGATTTGCAAGGAATATTGCGGAAAGATGCCGTTTATAATGCAGTTGGCCTTGCTGCCTTTGATTTATATGATGACGTAAGTCTGATGTTATGTGCTACAAACTAAAATAATAATTTATTTAAAATGCAGGTAGATTTTGACAACTGGCTCACTAATACATTGACTCAAGAATTGAAAGTTAAGGATAACAATTATCGGGTGATACGAAGACGTGTAGCGTGGTTGATTGGCAACTGGACTGGAATTAAGCTTTCGCAAGAACTTAGGCCTGTTTTGTATGAATGTATTATTGGTCTCCTAGGACCTGAAGAAGACATGGCCGTACGACTAACGACATCTACTACCTTGAGACATGCAATAGATGATTTTGAATTTAATTCTGAACAGTTTAAGCCATATCTCGACACGGCATTTAATTTGCTTTTTAATTTGTTGAAAGAAGCCCAGGAGTGCGAAACAAAGGTAAATTATAGGTCTAATTAACTTACTCAAATTTGTAGGAAAAAAATTACTGTGTTTGTTTTAATTTTATAGATGCATGTTTTGAATGTGATGACTCTGATGGTAGAAAGGGTCGGACAAACTATCCGACCTCATACAGATGCACTGATACATTACTTGCCACTTTTGTGGCAAGAGTCTGAAGAACATAACATGTTAAGGTGTGCAATTGTATCGACTTTAGTGCAACTGGTGAAAGCACTTGGTTCAGGCAGTGCCGAGTTGAATCCCTTTCTTTTGCCGATCATCCAGCTTGGTACTGATGTCAATCAAGGTGCTATAGTTTACTTACTGGAGGACAGTCTGGAACTTTGGTTGACAGTTTTGGAAAATTCCACTAGCATGACTAATGAGTTAATGCAGCTATTTAACAATATGCCTGCTTTATTAGGTAAGCTACAGTTTGATGCTTAATTTTTATAAAATTATATGAACAGTGTACATTTTAATGTTTTATTGCAGAGTATTCCACAGAAAATCTTCGTTGCTGTTTAGTAATAACTTTAGTTCATATGCTTTTGGCTCCAGAATTAGTAATGAAAACACAAGGACTTCAGATCGTCACTGTCTGTGACAGCTTGATGTCTGATATGAGGACAGAAGGGATACTGATAATGACACGCCTTATGGAAACATTCGTAAGGGCGTCACCAGGACTTGGATCTGAAACTGTTAAACCCATTCTTCCAAGGATTTTCCAGTAAGTTTATCAGTTAATTAATTGAACAACTCTTAAATATGGTAATTTAGGTTAAATTCTTTTTCTATTGCATGTGGTGCACTTGTAAGATAGTTTTAGTAATAAGCAAAATCGTATTTCGTGAATAGTAATCGATTGATAAATACAAGAACCACAAACATGAGCTTGCTGTAGGCCACCTACATAATACTAAGAACGTTTTGGACAGACTAATTAGGGTGGATACGTGATATAATTAGCAGTAACTATAATTTGATTGAGAAAGGTTAGCATTA
Organism: Agriotes lineatus; assembly: GCA_940337035.1. Taxonomy (NCBI): domain Eukaryota; kingdom Metazoa; phylum Arthropoda; class Insecta; order Coleoptera; family Elateridae; genus Agriotes; species Agriotes lineatus. Next base: position 57,232 of record CALNHX010007435.1, on the reverse strand, counting down.
GGTAAGGCAGAATCAAGAGGGTTACGTTTAACGTTGCAATCATAATTGATGTTCGTAATGGCAAGCGCACCTTAGCTTGTATGAATGGCGGATTTGATTTGGTAACATCAATGCAATAATGTGAATTTAACATGATACAGTGATGGTTTGTGGCGTTACAGAAATTATATGAGCGTTGTGAGTAAAAGTTTATGAAGCCAACAAACGGCAAGACGGGTAAAGAAACGGTGCAAAGCAAAGAATATTGCAATAAAGCAATGATAAGGCTAACAAAAGCATAATAAGAACATTAGTGCAGTGCTAAGATAAGCATGTGAAACAGTACATTTAAAAATTAATTGTGAAAAATAGATTTAAAGTTTAAAAGTGCGACGATTGACAATTTCCAACAAAAAGACAGTTTTAGTAAAATAAAACTTATTTCATATAACAATTGTAAAACTTAGTTGCTAGGAAACGAGATATTCAATTGTCATTATTGTCTAAACAAGCCTTGTAAATTTGTGCTCACAGTTTTATGTAAATTTTCATATTAAAAAGTTTTCTGTTGAAATCGAAAAGTGGTTTTTAACATGTTGACTGCTCATGATGCGGATCCGTGTTATAGGGAATTTTTACGATGCGTGCACGATGCGGTTTGCTCATTATGATATTACTCGAGTGACACGGATCCGTGTTGTGCGCACATCATAAACACTCGCAATAATGCGTATCTGCGTCATGAGCAGTCAACGTGTTAATATTCACCCATCTTCGGAGCGTAGTTGTGTGAAGTTTCTTCGTGCCAGAATATCCCAGTGAAGTGGCAGGAGCTCTGCAAGAATTGACCAGGTGCGTTCTACAGCGAGGCCAGTTTTTTGGGCAAGTTTTTGAAAAGTTGGAAGCATCGGCAGCAAGAATTGTGTGTGCTGCATATTGGGGAATCCCTTATCGAGCCCTACATCCAGACATTTGGAGCAGAAAGCTGTCACCAAGTTTGTAATTGCCGTGGCGTCTTTTGATTTTGTGATCCAGCTTACGAAGCTGCCCTCGCAAGGTAAATTTCACTGTGAAGCAATTGGAGAAGGCCCACTAGCTGTGGGTTTCATCAAGAATAGACATTGCACGAGGGGTTGAACGTGATTCCAGCTACGTAGATTCATCCAGGGTCCCTTAAAAATGCAAATTTGGAGCAGATTCACAGGAAATTAAATAGTTGTACTTCGCATGTCCTTTTACGTCACTGAAATAAAACCAGGTTAGCCGGATATTGCGCCATAATTATTTGCATTGTATTTATCTGATGTGAATTTTTTCATATTTTTGTGGTGTTTTGCATTCAAATTATGCTATTTTTGTACGAGCAAACCATTTCTGTGTGTACAGTCAATGTGACGGTTAAAGCTGTCAGATACGAATTCGAGCAATTGCCATAGAAGTTAATCTGTCCTACTCAAAAGTAATTGTAATACAAGTGTTAAGACCTAACCCTTTGAAAAAGAGTTTTTTATATAATTATTTAAAACAAATTGCCAATAAATAAAATAAGAAAGGCAATATAGTATTTAACATTACTAGCTTGGTAAGAGGGTTTTTACTGGCGAATAGAAGGATATGACTAGTGAGCCGCAGGCGAGCCAATAACCTTCTTGAGCCAGTAAAACCTGTTACCTTGCTTGTATTGTTGAATATTTTATTTGTTTCTCACTTGTCAATAACTAGAAATTTACCATTTATTCAAAATGTCAAACTGACAAGCAACTAAATTCATCAATGTGACACATACTACGGAAGACAACTCTGGCTTTGCACGCTATCATTTATCTATGAGCATGCTTGTAAAACTGACTCAAAAAGATTCTCTAAAGGCCGACTTAGTCACTTTTACTCCCACATTTTTTATAAAATTTCAACTATATATCAGCACACCAGAAGTCAAGTGTATCAAGTCGAGAAAAATTAACTTTACAGAACAGGCAATTAAAGCTGCCTTTAAATTATTAAACTCTACTACTTTTGAATAGGAGTTAAAAAAATGTTTAGATTTTACATTTATAAAGGATAGGTACATGATTCTAATTGAAAAGATAGTATTTTGAAAATAAATGGCTTAATACTTTTTATTATTTTACAAAATTTTTCAAAAATTTTACTTATTACTAAAAATGATACCTAACTCATCCTTTCCGACCAAAGCAAAATCCACAAATATCTCTTTTGTTTTCCGAGCTGCAGTGGATAAATGGAAAATTCTACATTTCTATAAGATGTCACAGCTCATTTGTTTTTCAAAATATAAAAAAAACAAACTCGGGATTACCAATGCTACGTTTGTACGTAGATATAATCTAATCAGAATTAATATGTCAGGGTTTTTGAATTATGATCTAAAACTTTTTTTATGAGATCGTAGTTGACTTTGACACTATCAAATAGCATATTCCTTTTGACATAGACAGTGCGCACCAAAAGTATGGAACATACCAAATAAAACTGAAATAAATGTTTTTTTGTATTGTTTGAGGCTTTCGCGGTTACTCGAATTATTCTCCTTAGCATAGAATTTCGGCTTAGACTGCGTAGTATTTGTATATGAACACCCAGCATTTTCTGGCTTAATGTGCCTTGCACCTTGTGAAGTCGAGCAAAAACCCGCTCGATGGCCATGCTCTTTGGTGGCTCGTGTTGTTTGAGTATCTTGAGAACGAGGATACTTAGGCAGATTTGGCCGTTTTGCTGTTTGTGCATCCATATTCACTAACGTTTCGCAAGACCTTGCAGCTTGCATCATCAGAGTGAAAGTTGCACTAAGAACCGAAGGTCGGTGTGGAGCTATTTATAGTCCTCTGTGCCAGGCGCGCGGAGTGGCGTAACGCTGGCGCTGTTTTTTTGTAAAAATCCTGAAACACGTCAATTTTATTGTTTAAAAATACACATTGGAATGTCCAAATCATTTTCCGAAATTCAATTGTTTGTAAGTGATGACGTTATCAGTATTTTTTTTAAATGTCAACCCCCTTTTTTTTTGAGTTTTTGATAGATCATTCAATTGTTTAAATGACGGTATAAAAATGTTGATACCTTACATAAGAAAATTTTCGAGAAATAATTTATTTAATGTTTAATAAACACATTCTTAACAAATGTTGAAACATGATGTTTAATGGTATCAGTATCGAGAAAAGAGAATCAAAGGTAACAAGAAACAAATGCCCGTAATCTAAACAAATGCCCACAAGTTGTCAATTATTCAGAAATGTTAGTTGTCGACACATTGTTTACTCGTAATAATTAACATCAGCTTTATAAATCTGCTATGGCTCATTTAACAATTACACAACGCATAGAACTTTTAATTTATCTTGGGTGTGAAAACCTTACAAGAACACAACAAGAAGTTTGTGATATGTTTAATGAGAAGTATCCAGATCAACCTATCACGCGATCAACGATTAGTAAAATTCAAAGAAAATTTAGGGAGACGGGAAATGTTACAGATATTTCAAAAAGTGGTCGTGCTACAGTGATGAATGAAGACAAGAAACTCGACATTCTTTTACAAATCGAAGATCCTAATTGTGCTTCCCGAGTCAGAGTTCAGTACTCAGGTTACTGAGAAAATAAAAATATCATCCTTTTAAAATTCGGCTTGTTCACGAGCTCAATGAAGATGATCCTGACCGACTCTTGCAATTTTGCGAAATAATGATGAATTTTCTTCAAACAAATGAACGTTTCCATCACCAGATTCTTTTCACGATGAAGCAACTTTCTGTTTGAATGGAACAGTTAACCGCCAAAACTGCAGGTACTGGAGTAAGGAAAATCCTCATTGGATGTCTGAGGCACACACCCAATATCCACAAAAAGTAAACGTCTGGGCTGGAATAGTGGACACCAGAATAATAGGTCCTTATTTCTTTGATGAAAATCTGACTGGACCAAGGTATTTAGAGTTTCTCCAAAATGACCTTATTCCAGCACTTGCGATACTTTACCCAAATCAAGATGATCCAGATGTGCCAAATAATACCCTTTGGTATCAGCAAGATGGCGCCCCGCCACATTATGCGCGTACTGTCCGCGATTTTTTGAATAATTGCTTTCCTGCAAGGTGGATCGGTAGAAGAGGACCACTAGAGTGGCCAGCTAGGTCGCCTGACCTTACACCCCTCGATTATTTTTTATGGGGCTATTTAAAATCAAAAGTATTCTACTAGACCGCAAGACATCGACGATCTGAAAAATCGTATTCGACAGGAAATTCAAAGAATTACTGAAGATGTTATCGATAATGTCTTAAGAGAATATGTGGATAGACTTGCTTATTGTCAAGAAGTGAATGGATGGAATTTTGAGCATTTACTTTGATACCTGCAGTTGCTTTTACATTAAAATCTTCTGTGTATTCATTGTTTATTGTGGTTTTCAATAAAGGCATTTATTAAACATTAAATAATTTATTTCTCGAAAATTTTCTTATGTAAGGTATCAACATTTTTATACTGTCATTTACACAATTGAATGATCTATCAAAAACTAAAAAAAAATGGGGGTTGACATTCAAAAAAAATACTGATGACGTCATCACTTACAAACAAATGAATTTCGGAAAATGATTTTGACATTTCAATGTGTATTTTTAAACAAGAAAATTGACGTGTTTCGGGATTTTTACAAAAAAACATTTATTTCAGTTTTATTTGGTATGTTCCATACTTTTGGTGCGCACTGTATATAACCTACTTTATTATAGTTAACCTAAGTAATGTAAAGATTATGACGTTTTGTATTTAAGGCATATCCAGTAGGCGGTCAAACTGATAAACGGTGTTTTCGAAATTGATTTCTTTTATGAATCAATCAATAGTGATGTATGAGACCGAATACATATAACTTAAATGTTTACATCGTTTTGAAAACTAAACCTCTAACTACTTTTATCTTGAGCTTTAGTACCTTTTATAATCCTTAACAGTAATATTTATTATATACTAATTAACTAAATGCCTACATATTATTTACGTTTTCAGATCTAAATGATCAACTGTGTCTTCAGTAATCTCAATCACCAATTATTAGTATTTATAGGTTTACGGATTACACATTTAAAAAAAAAACTGCAACACCATAATCTTAAATTGTCATGATGTGACGTTTTTAGTGTATAATAACAAGAGATCAATAAAAAAACCAATTAGGGCAGGCTGTGATATGTGATATGTGTTATACGTTTCGCAGTACTGAAGTGTATTGTCAGTCTATGTCAAATTCGAGATTAGTAGGTTAGGCCTTGTTTGTTGTTTGACACAAACTGTCGTAAAACTTACCTGCAAATCTCGAATTTGACATAGACTGACAATACACTTCAGTACTGCCAAACGTATAACTATTTCACAGCCTGCCCTAATTGGTTTTTTTATTGATCTGTCTGTAGTTTTATGATATACTCTGTTCACTATGGTCCCGGATTGTCAAAAATGACGTTTTATGGCAGCACTGTTTAATTTCTATTGGTTTTTTTGTTACTACTAGGTTGGACAACGCAAAAGCGTGTTTTTGAAATTTTGGGTTTTTGTTACCTGGCAACTTTTATTTATTTTTGCTTAAGTCAGTTCGAAATATAACCTATAATTTATAGTTTTGACATTAGTAGCTTTATTAATTGTTTCTAGTTACCTATAGCTTGACTTTAAAATATTAACCATGATATAAAGGATTGTTTTTAATTGGATTTTGACATTGACAATCCGGGACTATAGTGAATAGAGTATAGTTCCAGTCATTGTCCAGTCAAGTAATAAGTCGGATTTTGGATATTTTACTAATATAGTATGATAGACTTATACTAGTATTTCAAGTCCAAGATATTCCAGATCTTCCTAGCCAATCCATCTGCATTTTACTTTATTATTGTTTATCAGCAACTTATTATTGTTTGAATGTTGCAGATTAATATATCAAGATGTGGATGCCACACCTATTATTATGTCCATGTATTTATCAATCCTTGCAAGAGTATTACTGGCATCTCATGCTATATTTACCGAAACGTTAACTCAACTCTCTCAAGCCCAGCATGACACGGAAGAGAATATTCTAGGATCAATATTAGATGTTTGGTTGAACAAAATGTGTAATGTCTCGCAGGCCGAACGCAGAAAATTGTTAGGCCTAGCTTTGACAAACTTACTGACTACGCAGAGCAGGCCTGTTATAGGAAGGTTTAATGGTCTGATGGTAAACATATTGGAAGCATTGAATGATATTAGTAAAACTGACGATAATGGTGTTGTGGTGGATTCTTTGGTTCTCATTGATGGACAGAGCCCCAGCGACTTCAATGAGGATACTGATAGTTATTACGAAACCGATCATGACCAACGCAAGAAGCAATTAATCCTTTCAGATCCCGTACACAATATTGTTCTAAAAGATTATTTTCAGTCTCAGGTATGGCGTCTTTCTAACTTTCTATTTGAAAATGTACAGCAGATGATATACAATTTTGTGGTTTCAGATACTTCAATTGAGGAATCAAATTGGACAAGCACAGTATGAGCAGTTGTTGCAAATGGTCGATACCGATACGTTATCCCAAATCAGCGAATATTATTTCGCATTATAGGTAGTCACTAAACCAGCATGTATAATATCCATTTTACAGGTGCCTGTAAGTTATGTTACTATAAACCTGAATTTATTGTAGAACATGTTAAAGCAATATCATATTATTTGTTGAGTTTAAAAAAATCAATTAGGCTGTTATACTAATTTTACATTTCGCTTTTCCAAAAGATATATTAGCATAATTATCACACCAGAATTGTGAAGGTTTGTAATTTTAAAGACTGAATTTGTATGCATACGAATAGTGTTATAGAGGCATAGAGGAATTGTATAAACGAATTATTATAAGTGAGGAAAGATGGCTGTTGTATACTTTTACAAATGCGTAAGATCCACACCTCATCTCTGCATGCAATTGGTACAATTGTTTGTGTGTGACATATATCGAGGTAAAACCAGTTCGTTTGCTGCATTCACGAATTCCTGATGATTAATAAACCTGTTCTTTTATGACAAAAATGTGTTTTTCTGATAATTTTACTTATATTTTTATGTGCTATGATGTTTTCCGCTGCTGTTATTTACAAATTACAGGAAAATACAATTTGTGATGACCTGATGACATTTATGAGGTATAACGCAACAACTGTGAATGTAGATCCATCTACTGGTGAGAATTTTTATAAAATTAATGGTAAGGATTACTTTGTGATGGGTGTTAAGGTGTAAAACTATAGGAGTGGATAAGAGAAACGAAACTAATGTTGGTAGTAGTTAGTTAGTATTAGTTGTGGGGAGACTGATGTCAAGCAAGTAGGCCTTCATAAGCTCTTTTTGCCTACCCCGTGGACAAAGTCTAGGCATGCAGAGTACCAGGTACCTAGTCCTACTTAGAATTTTGCCGAGACTAAGGAGTTCCATCCCTAGCTTGGGATCCTTTACATGCTACTAAAAGCCATTCAGGCAACACTGTATGAACCCAAGAACGCTGGAGTTCAAATTGAAATAACCTATGCAACTCGGTTTTCGTTCCAAGTATTCGAATGAAAAATAACCTGATGCTGATACGTACTACGCTTTGAATATAAAACCTCTATTAAAAGGTACTTCGTGCCATATCTCAGCGACCTACGCAGTGTTCGAAATTCTGTAAATATAAATACGTCATAACTCATAAGGGTCAATGTCCGGCGCGTAACCGTGTTTAAAGCGTGAAACAGAATAGACGCTCTCTACCGCTCTTGACTGTCTCCAAATGTCAAACCCATAGTTCGCTCATATGGTGAAGTGGTAGCACTGCATAGAATGAACGCGCGTCAGCGCTCTACACTGCTGAAGTTGATCAACTTTCTACCTGTGACGCTGCCAACGCCGTGAACTGTCACCGCTATCCAAACAACCACAAAAACCAGATTATCCAAAATGAGCATGAGCTGTTGTATTATTATATTCCGTATTTTGCAGGTTGATCGTTAGGGTCATTAAATACAGATTATAAAATAGTATAAAAACATCAAGATCATCCATCGTGAAGCTAACTACAAACACTGCAACGTTAGTTTTTGTAGGTTATGTTGCGTTTTTAAGGTTATGTTTACAACGCTAAGCAGCGCTCATTCTGTTCCTGTCGAAAAGTGTAGGCGTGTTTTCGCGCATAGGAACGGTTGGGAACGTTGTATTCTGTTTAGCGCTTTACGGCCCTGCCGACGGCGTGAGTTAAATTGTATTATCCTCATTATTTTTGACCAATAAGAAATACTGCTACAGAATAAACATATGAAACAAGACACGGGCTAGACCAAATTTATATCGGTATGAGTTGTAACCGTCATTATGGTTAGGTTAATGTTTACTATTAATATTAGCGACTTTGTACATGGAATTGCATAAGTTCTGAAAAGCTGATGTAATTGCCAATCAAAATTTACTGTTAATATGAGCATTGTACTTCCAAAAAATCGGCGCGCCCTAAATATTATACATTTTAGAACTATAATAATGAATATTTTATTGGTATTTTTAACATTTTTGTGCTTAAAGCTACCAAAATCGTTTCATATGGTTCCTTAGTTGTGTTAATACAAAAGGTTTTTATTTTATTTTCTTCAGGCGCATAATTATTTATTTATTTATTAACTAGATTTGATTCTAAAAGAGGCTCCTACAAGAAATATGGCGGATGTAAAATCATGTGACCTAAAAGTTTAGATTCCTTAAAGTTTAGACCTAATGAACCATTTTCCCATTAATAAGGTCCAAATTAGTTAAACTGAAGACTTAAATGTCGAGTAATACCTATTTAGGTAAAATTTACCTTGAAGTTGCTAGACTCCCAAAATATATTTCGACTTAGAAGTTATTAAGACCTAAAATGGTCGTTTAACCCTAAATAGGTTTATTCGACTATTAGGCTATATTTTTAAAGTGAGGTTATGTGTGTACATGAATCCATGCTGCTGATAGTAAAGTTGATGATTTCAGAGATTTAACAATTGTAGGGGTGAATATTGGATTCGTACGTTTTATTCTGCGATAATAATCAGTAGTGAGTCGATATGGTTTAAACGTACTATTTAATGTTTTCTTTATACGGCCTTCCATAATCGTTCACAATAATAATAAACCGTTGGAACACGACTCTTCTGACAACATGTATACACACGAAATTGTAAAACATAGAAATTTATCAATACAACGTTATCGACGGTGCTAAACCTGTGTAAAGGCATAGAGACGTAATTTAAACTAAGAGGCAATTTACTAAATGTTATTGGTTAGGTAAATTAACTTTGAAGTCATATTTGTTAGGAATTGTGACTATTAAGTTTAGAAAGTATAACTGGTAATCATTTAAGTTAAAATTACGTCAACCATACGTAAAATAGGAATTCAGTTTGTTTAATAAGTTTATCACTGACTTATATTTGACTTCAAAGTTAAGTCAAAATGCGGAACATTTGTACGTCAAAATTGAGTAAATTGTCCTTATTCTATTACTACGCCAAAGACTTTGACCATGTAGTCAGTATTTAGGACACCATTACGTATTATTTCCTTACTGACTAACCTCAAAGTCTCTCTAACTTTTTGGTTAGATTTTAAGGAATTATGACATAATACTTTCTTACAGAATTACCTTAAGGGCGCTTAGACTTTACAGTCGTTTTTTATGGAAAACTTACTTAAATACTACTAAAAAAACTACTAATTGGCAAATATGCGTTGTAGGTTAAAAGTAGAAGTTGAAAATACGTACTTTTGACTAAATTAAGTTATCTTGGCTTTAATCTGGTAAAAGTAACTTGTTTTGCTGCTTGGGAGTGTTTAAACAATTTTGGTGAAGCGAGAGCAAGATCAGATAAGCGGAACAGCTGATCCGGGTTCAAGTGCGTGCGCGCGCGTGAGATACCTAGGACGCGGAGCGCTGCATTTAAATAAAAGCGCGAAAAGCAGTAGTGTAGTTCGGAAAAACGAAAGCAGATAGATGAATGAAAACGGGAGTTCAGGCGAAAGCAGCAAAGGGCAACAGTCGGAAGAAGTAACAAAGAAAAGAATACGGGAAGAGAAGGATAGTTCATTTGAGTTAGAGTTTGCGGCGTTCGGTAAAAATAAAAAAACCATCAGATCGCCGGTCGCAAAGCAAAGTAAAGACGAGGAAAAGGAAATGGATGTAATCAAAGAGTTACTCACGGGAATAAAGGGCGACATAGGAGAAATAAAAACGGAAATGAAGAAAAATAATGAAGAAATTAGATCACTACGCGAGGAAGTTAACAAAATAAAAATGGAATGGAAGAAGGACAGAGATGACTTGGAAAAACAGCTGGAGCACTCGGAAGCAAAACTGGAAAGAATCGAAAAGGAGAAAATAAGAAACAACGTGGTAATAACCGGAATAAATATGGAAAACAAAGATAGAAAAGGGTTACTGGAAACTACGGAAAATCTACTGAAGCAAGAATTAAAAGTGGAAGCAAAGATAAAAAACGTATACAAAGTGGGAGAAAAAAGATTTGTGGTGGAGCTAGAGAATTGGGAAGCGAAACTAGAGGTATTAAAAAACAAACCGCAACTGAAAGGAAAGGAACTATATGTTAATAGTGATATGACTTATAAAGAAAGATCCATACAGAAATTAATACGAGAGAAAGCTAAAGTAGAAAAAGAAAATGGAGCCACGGTTAAAATTGGACATCAGAAGCTGGAGATAAATGGAAAAGTAATAAAGTGGAATCTAAAGGAACAAAAATGGGAGGAGGAGAGGGGTAGTCAGCATTCAAAAAACTGATAAAACAAAATAGACGATGGGAAAGCATAACGACGGAAACGCAAAGAAAAAGGAATACGAATACGGTACAAAATAACCAGAGGCAACGAAAGGTAGAGCATGAACAAATAGTTAGACTAGCAACATGGAATGTAAGAGGAACGTACACAACAGGAGCTTTAAAGAATCTAGTTAAAGAAAGTGAAAAGTACAAAATAGATATAATGGCTATCCAAGAAACAAACCAGAAAGGGCAGGAAATAATCGATGTCGAGGGATATACCTTTTTTAACAGCGGCGCGGAGGACAGGAGGTTAGGAACAGGCTTCTTGGTCAGACGGCAGCTGAAGCACACGGTAATACGTTTCACGCCAATAAGTAATAGAATGTGTTATTTACGGATTAAAGGAATATATAGAAAGATCAGTATAATAAACGTTCACGCGCCAACGAAAGAGAAAGACCCAGAGGAAAAAGACAGGTACTACGAAAGTTTGGAAGAGGAATTTGAAAAAATACCGAAATATGACCTAAAAGTTATATTGGGTGACTTTAACGCGAAGGTCGGTAGAGAGGAATTTTACAAGCCAACGATTGGGAGCTACAGCAAACATGAACTAAGTAACAATAACGGGGAAAGAATGATAGACTTCGCTACTGGAAGGAGGATGCGAGTTGCAAGTACTTACTTTAATCACAAAGAGATCCATAAAGGTACGTGGATGAGCCCGGATGGAAAAACAGTCAATCAAATTGACCATGTAATAATTGAGGAGAAACATATAGCGTCGGTAAGAAACATAAGGGTGTGTAGATATTAAACAAGAAATGCCCAAGGAAAGTAAAGCAATAAGAGCTAAAAGACAAGAACGAAATATTAGTGACTTAGAAAAAGAGGAGGTGAAAAGCAGTTATGAACGCGAAATAGAAGAAAAATTATCCAAAGGAGGAGCAAAGGCAGATATTGAGGGTAAATGGAGTGAAATCAAGGAAGCAATATGCCAAGCAGCAGAAAAGATACTAGGAAACAAGACAGAGACAACCAACAAAGTATGGTATGAACAACAGTGTGAAGAAGCGCTACAAGAAAGAAATAAAGCAAGAATAAAGATGTTGGAAGCAAAAACTGTACAAGCTACGAAGGAATATGAAAAATCGCAAAAGGCAGCAAAAAGAATCTGCAGGGCAAAGAAGAGGGAGTATGAAGCAAAAAAGTTAGATGAATTGGAAGAGTCCCACAATAAAAACGAGCCCAAGCAAAATAACAAAATTAGTGAAAGTAACCTTAAACAGAACAGAGAACCAAGTTAGGGTAGCAGGATGTCTCTCGAGGGAATTTGAAGTTAATAGTGGTTTACGACAGGGAGACCCACTCTCCACAATTCTGTTCAATTTGATTTTGGAAAAAATTATCCGGGACACTAAAGTGAACAGGGAAGGGACAATATATAATAGATCGCAACAGTGTGTGGCGTACGCTGACGATGTTACCCTGATAACAAGAACTGAGGAAGAACTAAAGGCTTTAATAAGAAGACTAGATGAAAATGCAAAAACATATGGACTACATATTAATGAAGAGAAGACAAAATATATGGCTGTGGGGAAAATGAAATGTGACCCAGAAAATAACATAAAAGTGAAATGTGACCAAGATAAAGTCTACTGCTTTCAAAGAGTCGATTCCTTCAACTACTTAGGAGCAGAAATCACATGTGATAGCAATCAAAAACGAGAGATAGAAAAGAGAATCACAAGTGGTAATCGAAGTGCAGCGGGGCTACATAAAATTTTAAGTGCTAAAAATGTGACAAGAAAGGCTAAAATAAAAGTGTATAAGACAATAATCCGACCAGTGGTAGTATACGCGAGTGAAACGTGGACCCTAAACAAAGAAGATCAAAGAAGGTTACTGGTGTGGGAGCGAAAAGTACTGCAGCGAATTTTTGGGGAAAAGAAAGAGGGACAGTGCTGGAGAAGAAGAACTAACACGGAAATAAAATGCCTGTACAACGAGCCTGATATAGTGTCGGTAGTGAGAAGGCAAAGAATACGATGGTTGGGCCATGTGGCCAGAATGAATGGAGAGCGTGTGGCACAAAAAGTGTTATTAGAAGACCCTTGGGAAAAAAGAAGAAAGGGTAGACCCAAGAGGAAATGGAAAGAATGTGTGGAGCAAGACCTGAAAGAATTAAATGTGAACAATTGGAGAATCAAGGCGAAGGACAAGAAAGAGTGGAGGAAAATCGCAGACAAAGCCATGGCCCTGGAAGGCCTGCAGTGCTAATATATATATATATATACATAACTCATAAACAAAGCAGGTTGTACTGAAAACACCATTTGGTTATCGCGTACCTACCTCCTATCATAAAAAATATCAAATTATCAAATTCTGGGGACCTGAAACCTGAACGCCTAAAAACTGCAAACGCATCAAGCTATAAAACGATTTTTTCCACGACCGGGAGTAGAAGTCCGTTTCTATAGCATCAAAATTGTGACAGAAGTAGAACATTTGCTCCCTAGAGACTAAATAAGACAAACATTTCCCTAGGGAGTTTTCATTATGACTGACACAATAATTATGCCAAATTCGAGGTTATCAGGTTAGGTTTTGTGTCAGTTTGTGTCAAAACTGACGCAAAACCTAACCTGCTAATCTCGAATTTGACATAATTGTGAGCTCTTGCCATAATGACTTACAGTGCCACCAACTTTAAAATTTACCATAGGCTACTAATTTTAAAATAATTGTAACTAAAATGTCAATAAATGACGTTTAAAAAAACGGGTTTTTCGTTTTTAATCTTCCTGAACGTGAAAAAAATAGTATATGCAACTCGGAGAGAATGCTATTTTGCTTCAGTGCAATTTCTGACATCCGGGCTTCGCCCTCGAGTCAGAAATTGCACCTCAGCAAAATAACGCATTTATCTCCCTCATTGCATAATCTACTATTTTATTTGCTTACATCTCCAAAGGTTCAAAACAAGAGGCGGCGCCTTTAACCCGCCCGATCGATAAAGATAAACGTTTTCACTGTTTTTATAGCGATTAGCAAGCAGTCCCGCATATTTCTTTCTTTCTACACTTCTTAACCCGGGATTAGTCTCTAGGTTTCGTTTCGCGTCGTTGGTCGCGCGTGAGCGTTTCTCTCACAGCTGACATTTTGAATGTATACGTGTGTTTTTTTCATAATTGGCAATTATTACTTTATAATCATAATGTGGCAATATCTGTTAATATCATACCTTAAAATTAAAATAAAAAGTTATTCACTGAATATACAAAACTTTATTTTTTACACCATGTGTAAATACAATTCAAATCGTTAAATTCAAATCCAAAAAAGATATAATATAAACTCTGCTTCGATCTCTAGTTTGTATCCGACTCATCCGAAACTTGTAAATAATTAGGGCAGGTATATGTGGTATGTTTCATGCAAATGGCTCGTTGTTAAGATCGCAAAATCAAAAATGTTTAGAACAAATACAAAAATATAAAAGTAAACGTGGTTAGTCGCATAATGAGCGATTTGCTCACACTAGCGCACGCACCTACCAAACTACTTGTCACAATTGCACTGTGCCCTGTTTTTTTCATGAAATAATACCACTAGCCGGTGCTTGACAAATAGGGTCGGGATTAAAAAAATTGGCGGGGCCGTACCTGTCATTGCACTAAAATGGCGAATTAATTTGTAAAAACGTGAGGAAATCGCTCATGTAGCGACCAATGCCGGGTTAATAAATACATCTTAATTTCCAATACATAACACATAATGTGCGGTCGGCGCCTTAGAAATGGGGACACTATTATGATATATTTTGCATGTATTTTTTAAGTGTATAAACTGGGTTTTTGCAGTTATTATGGTTTTAATTGTTACGTCAGATTGTTTATTGTTTGTCAATTATGAAATGCCATCTCACATTAATGAAGTAACCGGAGCAAGAATACTCCAAAGACTAGAAGAACATATTACGTGTCCCGATTTCTAAGGCGCCGACCGTACATATTATGTTTTGGTTATAGATTGGAAGAATGTACGAGTAATCGAGATAATGCAGAATAGCTAGCCGTAAAACATACAATTACAACAATATATTATTATATTATTATAAATCGCCAGCAATCAAAACAATAAAGGTGTAACCAGATATATTTCATTCACATCTACAATTACTTATAGCACAAACTCTTTAGAAATCAAATAAAAATCATTTATACAATTATTATAATAATTAACGATTAACTGAGTTCCTCTGCTATCTGCAAGTTATGATGTCGATGCAGATGACGGTGAATCGATGTCGATGTAGATGACGGTGAACCGCAAACCGGCTGACTTAATCGAAACGAATCAAGAGCCAAAATTTATTCGGTTATTAATATTATTCGAATGCAAATAATTCGGTTATGAAAATTGTCCGGTTATTCCCATCACTAAAGAAAACCATATAATCGAATAATCAAATCTGTAAGTATATAAAATAGTATATTAAAGTATGAGTGGATAACAAGGTCTTTAAAACACGTGCGAGCAAGTGTTTTAAAGACCAGTTAACCACGAATACTTTACGCTATTTTTTATTATACCTGCAATACTGGAAATAAATTACTCACTAAAAATTTAGAAATAATTTTTGTCGTGATAAATCGAGAGGGCATAATAATATTGCTACTATAGTTACAAGAATTGTTTATGTTTTTGTCGCGTCCACGTCCATTGTTGCATTCAGTCGTGTCAGCAAAGTAAAGATAGCGATGAAGTTATAATGTTACCTATATACCTTGTTTCCTTGACAACCTTTAAAGGTCGGCGTGCTTTAATCGCCTGTTTTCGCACGCTCAGGCGTGCTTTAAATCACCCCTTTTTACATAATCAGGTAGGGAATTATACATTACTAGCAACCAGTGAGACAAATGTCTCATTTAATAAAACAAAAAAGACCGTTTTTCAAATAGAACAGCGTCCCGGACGGACGGAAATCACGTGATTTCTCAAAAACCGGAAGTGTGACGTGACTGAAATTCGGTTCCTGACCTGACATGACCATTCCAAACATATAACTTTTATAACTTTTTTCTCTATCTCTTACGGTTTGGCTGCTGAAACAGCGTCCCGGACGGACAAAACAGCGTCCCGGACAGACAAGTCTATTAGATAAAGGATTAGGCCTTTGTGAAAAACGTGATTTTGTATATAGGTAGATTAGACTGTTCTTATGTAAAAATTGTGGGATCTAGTGTTGTGGTCATGCATCTCTTTAACCAAGGTAAATTCCTTCAAATGCTCAGGAAGAAAACCATTTATAATTTTATATATAAAACACGTTGAATTTAGCACAACTGTTTGTTTAACACTTAATATATCCAAAGTCTAACATGAGTTTTACATTCATATATCTATTGCACTTCAGAATTACTCTTAACGCATAAGTTTGATTTCTTTGTATATTACACAATTGAGTAGTATTTAAAAGAAACAGTATAGTGGAACAAAACATAAAATGACAATAAATATATATATAAATAGACAGTGTGTTTCACTTTACATGGAAGCACTCCTGTATTTTCTTTGTTTTTATATGAATTGATTTAAATTTTTTACTTTTTGTACAACTCACCAAGAGGCATCTATTCATGTCTTTGAGCTCAAATGACGTTATTAGCCTGGCCTACTACGATCAAGAACATGGGTCGCATTGTCAATATTTTGCATCGCATTAGAGTTACAGCAAAAAGTTATTAAGAAACGTTGTTTAGAATCAAAAGAATACCCCAGATACCGATTTTCGTTTAATAATTCGAATTTTTAATTTTTATCCATAAATTTGTCAAAGTCCCAAATTTCAACTTTTAATTTGGTATCAAATGGTGCCATGGAGAAACAACATTTTTATTATTGTTGCAAACGTCATTAGTTCTTAATAATGCCTGAATTACGTTTAACTGTTGCTGAGAAAGTAGAAATAATTAGAATTACTGGTGAAAATGCAAGATCCAATAGAGAAGTAGCTAGAATATTTAATGGAAGGCATCCAGGGCGCGCACCATCTTTACTAAATAGTGATTGCTGTAGATTTCAGGGCCGCGGTACACTCTTACGTCTTTTATTCTGTTTCGGTTTGATTTTTCTACTAAAATGTAGTCAATAATTGATTTTTCTTCTCTGCTCTTTACCTCCCTTGTGTACTTATGAATGTCTTTATGTTCAAAAAATGTATTGCATAAACCATGACAATAAATAATAGTTATAAATTAATTTTTTGCACTATAAACTTAAATTAGTACCGATTCTATTTAAAAAATGAATTTTTTTTACTAACTTATTCACAATGTAATTCGCGTGACTTGAGAAAATGAGCTTATTGTCTATGTACACACCCAAATATTTTATTTCAGATACATTCTCAATATGTACACTGTCAATTATTAAATCAGGAACGTCATTAACTAAAAGATTTCTTTGCTTAATATTTATCACCATAAATTTAGTCTTATTAGTATTTAACTTTAGATTATTGTCATTTAACCACATCACCAAGTTATTAACTTCTTCATTTAAGGTAGTATGGCCGTTATAATGATTCCAGTGATTTGCCCTTTAAACTTATTTTAAATGAAAGTTGAAAGTGTTTCCGTTCAAAAAGTCAAGTACGGTTTTAACCGTTACCGTGCAAATTTTTGATAAATTATGTTTTAAAATTGTGCATACTTATATGGGAATGGCCTCGCAAACCCACATATACCTGTTACTAATGTAGCGGTGTGGAATCTGAATGTATTAGAATTTGCATGCGTTACCAGGCTTTTCAAAGAACAGTGAGGCGAAAACTGTTACCAAAAACCTGACAATCATATGCGGCAGCTACTACCCTTTGCGATCAAGTCGCCATCGACAGCACTCTTCCTGTCGGCCGTAGTCTGAAAACCTGCAAAGTTCAAATTGTATCCATAATCGCATGTATATGAGTTGATGAATGTGAACATTTAAAATTGATATTTAAGAAACTAGGAATTGATTTTCCTGTTTTAAGAAAACGACTGTTGTCAGTCAAAACTGTCTCAATGTGTGACGGCGGCGCCACCTGGCAGAGCCGAAGTTGCCCGAATAGAGTTAGGTGTTGAACGTAGGAGTCATACGAATGTCAACGTTTTATAATAAACTTAATTTTTTTATAGAACAATTTGAGAAACCTGATTCAACTATTTAAAAACAATTTTTTAAATAATTCGTTAAATTTTAATATCACTTAAAGTGTTTTATAAATATTTTTAATGGTTGAATATTTGACTAGCGTCTGGGACAGGCTTAATACTGACACCACCTTATTTACATCATCACTGATACAGTAGATTAAAGTAGCATCCGCAAACAGTTGAATACCACAGCTTTTTATATACTTCACAATATCATTAATGTAGAGAATAAACAAATTTGGACCAAGGACTGACCCTTGTGGCACACCATATTTAGTATATTTTATTGAAGAGACTTCATTTCCAAATTTGGTCACTTGACTTCTATCTTGTAAAAAACTTTTAAACCATTGCAGTACTGTATGCTGAATAATCATACGTTCCAACTTTGAAATAAGTAGGTTTCTATCGTTTCAAATGCTCTTTGAAAGTCCAGAAATACGGCACCAATTATCTTCTTCTCGTTTGATGCATTTTTCCATTTGACCAAAACAGACTGAAGCGCTGTTTCACAAGAATTATGTTTACGAAACCCAGCTTGAAATTTAGTTAAAACCTTGTTATTTTCTATGTAGTGCATTAGTTGGTCATTGACTACTACTTCCAACAATTTTTCATAACTAGGTACCATATTTATCGGTCTAAATTCTTCACAATGTAGTGTGTTTAGTTTTTTTTCCACTGGAACAATTGTTGTAGTTTTCCATGAAGAGGGTAATAATCCTATCTTTAGGCTGTTATTAATTATATATTATATTATTAATTATATATATATATATATATATATATATATTTATCTGCCGTACTACCGAGCGTCTATACAAAAACATTCCCACTGAGCGTCCGGCGTATATAGAGCATGTATATCGAAAAATGGTTTTAATAGACAACGGAACATCCAGACCCATGTAGCGGTAGAGGGAGCGTCCTTAACGATTTACGTTTATATTTAGACTGCTACTCAGGTTTATCGCTATTATCAAGTCGAGTATCGAATTACAATCTTTTTGTTGAAATTTTATTGTTGCCTCGTTGGGCTTCATAAATTTAAGTGTCCATAATTTTCCTGTTCATGTAATATTTGTTTAGGTAGACAATTTAACAGGTTGAAAAATTTATATTAGCTGTTAAACTATACCGTCTGGGTTCGTTCCGGTGAAAAAAAAGTAATGAAAATACAATTTTCTGTTTTAAAATTATTTAAAATTACTACGCTTCACATTTCAAAGGTTTCTTCAAGAATGCCTTTCATAAATGCAAAAACAAATATTAAAATAAGTGTAAACCCAAAAATTGTAGATAATTGGGAGAAACGTACATTTAATTGCTCGTATTTTGAACAAGTCAAAACCCTGTGTCTACATTGTTTTGCATCCGACCGTGTTTATATTTTTAATATCTGCAATTACATAAATTGTGCCCCAATATGTTTTCAATTATATCGTAACTTGAAAATTTTATATTAGTTATTAGCATAACACTACTGTCTAGTTACGGTCAGGTGCAAGAAAAGTAGAAGTACAATTTTCTGTAATTGCTTGTGCCACTTTTTTTTAACTTTTTAAAATCACTACGTTTCACATTTCAAAGGTTTCTCTAAGAGTGCCTTTTATAAATGCAAAAACAAATATTGAAATAAGTGTAAACCCAAAAACTGTAGATAATTGGGAGAAATGTACATTTAATTACACGTATTTTAAACAAGTCAAAACCCTGTGTCTACTTTTTTGCATTCGATCGTGTTTATATTTTAAATATCTGCAATTACATAAATTGTGCTAATTACACCCCAATATGTTTGCAATTATATCGTAACTTTGTGCTTTTAAGATTAGTATCATTGTTAGATTTTTTATAATGTTCGGTATTATTCTTAACCTTCAAGTACTAACGTGTCTGTTGTGGTGCATTAGTACTAACATGACGTCTCAGAGACGGGCATATAGTTATTTATGAATTTATTACTAATTTTTTTTTTAAACATAAAGTACTATGCAATGATGTATCAAGCATATTTTAATCAAATAAAAAATATAAATTCATAAAAATATTAGTATTTATAGTCAAATAGGAAACCGTGTGTAAATTTGTAGATGTTAACTTAAATACAGAAAAAGGCAATTTTCAATATTTTTTTTATTATCAGCAACCATATTTCAACAGACAATGGTATTCTAACACAACCAACTTAACTAAAAAAAAAGTGAGAAATTAAAATACGTATAAAATTTCACACCACCCTAAGACTATACAGAATTAGTGCAAGATGAACACATTAGGGTCACTAAGTATAGCAGAATTTTCATCAATATTAGGTTCTCCGTTACTGTTCTCACTGTCTAATTCATTATACTACTGGAACACGTGCTGCTCAAGCAACTGTCTGTTGATCTAACCTTATTTGAGCAATTTGGTTTTTGATCCATCATGCAAAAATAGTAGCGTACAAACTAACGTGACGTCTCTGAGACGGAATTTATTTTTAAATATATATAACTTCCGCACAAAACATCCCACAGCAGCGAAATTTTAAAAACTGAGTTATTTTTAGGTAGTTTGAAATTAGATGAAGGATCAACCATAAATCTTAACTGGAGGGGGAAATATAACACGCGCATCGAACATTTCCGTCTCTCAGACGTAACGTTAGTACTTAAGGGTTAAGTAAAGTGTTTCAGCTGTAGGGATTGTAGGAAGTGATACAATGACAGAATTTTTATGCTATATAACTTTGTAGTAAGATAAATAAGCAGAAAGAAACCTAGAGGGCGTTTTGGGTTGACAAAAAGGTAATAAACTAATGTTTTCTTTTACTTGCCTCCCAACATATAATTGTGGTGTAGCAGAGGTTTGGCAACGCTGTGTAACTGCGGATTATCCTAAGGGACAAAAGCAGGTACCCGGAGGAAGGTTTTAGTTTTAGTTTTAAGACATTCGAGTTGTGCTCTTGTTAACAGTAACTTGTATTTGTATGTGATCTATCTAAGTTGTATATATTTAATAAACAAATATTTCCACTACTATATCTTTAATTAGCCTTAACCACGAGGACATAACAATAATAGAATAATATAAAAGTTAAGAACAGTCTAAGAACTAGAAGATACATTTCGGATAAGGTAGCTCCGATTAGCATAACTAAATACTTAATGTTAATTAAATTTAAAAAATCTAAGAATTTGAACCTGAATAGAATGAGTGGTAGATATAATCCTTATTTTATTTGTTCAGTTTATTTTCTTTTTCTATGATCATGAGTTTTACCATATAATGAGTTCTAAGTTAGTAATTTCATTTAAGATGATTAATATTGTATACTATAAGACATTTATTGTGTCCGTTGTTATAAATAAACTTCTTTTAAATAAGTCGTTTACTATGAAGGATCTTACTTTACATTATTTATATGACAAATTTATTTTTAGTTTTTACGCGATATAAAATACTTGATATATTTTAAAAAACTGTAAGCCATTTGAGATCTACCTCTTTTTTACACACTGCTTTAAATCATATTTTGCC
The DNA here is from genome assembly GCA_940337035.1 of Agriotes lineatus. Classification (NCBI taxonomy): domain Eukaryota; kingdom Metazoa; phylum Arthropoda; class Insecta; order Coleoptera; family Elateridae; genus Agriotes; species Agriotes lineatus. The sequence continues at coordinate 35,682 of CALNHX010007435.1, read as the reverse complement.
GAGGATAGATACATAACCTAATGGCTAATTTAAAATTCAAACGATCTGGTGTGTAGCCAATACTATATGAAAGACTTTGATTTATAACATAACCATCAATCTTTTACATACGCTACAGTTACATTGAATGTAAATTACTACCGATTTTTGAAATAATAACATATCATTAAGGATTTGAAGCTCACTCGTGAGGATCCGATGTGGGCATTGCCCAATTCCGGGGCATCCGAGTGGCCGTTCCATGGGAAATCTTCCCATGAAAATAGATATTGACCAAACTGTAAACGATTGCAGTGTAGCGGTCCAGAGCACATGTAGCATGTACAAAAAGATCAGTTCGATCTCGTTTTTTACCCTTAGTTCCCACCGTAAGCGGATACTAAGCACATGTGCTGCTTTTTAGCGCTCCCTCAAGATACGCACATCTTGGCCCCACACACGCACGGGGCGATTGCGTCCTTGTCGGGCCCACATTCGCGCTGGCTTTGTGCAAACCGAACTTGCACCTCCATTGTCCAGGTACAAAAAAAGTTTTTTGTATTTTAAATTAATCCCAGAACGGAACTCGGCGTAGGGTTCCTAAAAAATCTGCCCCTTTCCTGTAGGTAAAAAACAGGGGTCTAAGACTGTGCATAAAAAAGGCGGCTTAAAAAACGGCCAGGGGACGATTTGGGCCATCTGGCCCGCAGAAGGCTCTTGAGACGACCAGGCTTCTGTCCCCTTTGACCCTCTCGGCTTGAGAAAAAACCAAAGTGTTGCGCGGGCTTTTTATCGCGCTTTTTCCGTTTGCCGTTGTTTATCTCGGTTTTGATAGCCGTAAAAAATTACCGAGACGGCAATAATTAAATTTAAATAGGAATCGCCAGGCTACTGTAAATCTTCAACTGTTTTGGCTTGTCGTGTAAAGGCACCGTAAATTTGTTAAAATAAGCAAACATACAGGGTTATTCGTCTTGGAGGCTCACCATTAAATTTTCAAGAAGCGTAAGAAACATGATAAAATTAGGGCAAAGTTGTTCATTCCAATTCTGAACAATATGCAGAAAATAAATTGGAAATAGCCGTCTTATTTTTTTTGAGTTACGCAAAAAATGTGCTGTCGTTTTTTCTCTACAAGTCGATTATTATGTTATTTATAATAATCATTAGGACACTTTTTGAAAATGCATTTATATACCGTGATTGTTTAATTCGAAAACAAATGAAAGCTTCAATTCGCACACCAATTCAATTTTTAGTATTACCTTGAAAATTGTGTTTGCGTCTTTACTTTTATTTGATTCAATATACTATTTGGCACAGTAGGCTGTCATTTATAATAATTGAAGCATTTATTAATTTATTGAACAAAAATGACAAAACGACAAAAAAACTTTACCAATTAAATTAAGCAACATTAAATATTAAAACATGCATTGCTTATTCTTATTAATAGACAATGCTGATCACTGGGTACTTTAAAATCTAACTCACATAAAGGAATTTCGACACCAGCACCAACGTAACTTGTAATGTTTTGTATGAAATTCTCGAAAGGACGAACGTTGAACAAATAATTTCACCCATTTCATTTTGTAGTTACCTATTTTTTTTTTCAGAACAATTTATTGCAGTTAATTATAGACAAACTTTAATCCAGTTAAATAATGAACTCAAATTTGCTTTTTATAATATAATTGAATAGAAATGCAAATCGGAGTTTTGTTTGTTTTTTTAAATTAATGAACCTCAAAATTGAATAATACTCTTTAACTCAGTATAAAAATGGCGTGGAGAATTATAATCTTTATTTTACTAAATCCGTGTAATATAATATATATATTTTACTATATTTTGTCCACAAAAATGAACCAGAATCAATTACCCATTCTACTGATTTTTTGGAAAAATATTATAAAATTATAAATTATAGGAGTTTAAAAAATACAAGAAAGACGTTTGAGATAGCTATCTCTGATTTCACATCTAAGTTTATTTCTTTTTTATTTAAAATCTAACTCACATAAATGAATTTCGACACCAACATCAACGTAACTTGTAATGTTTTGTATGAAATTCTCGAAAGGACGAACGTTGAACAAATAATTTCACCCATTTCATTTTGTAGTTACCTATATTTTTTTCAGAACAATTTATTGAAGTTAATTAAAGACAAACTTTAATCCAGTTAAATAATGAACTCAAATTTGCTTTTTATAATATAATTGAATAGAAATGCAAATCGGAGTTTTTGTTTGTTTTTTTAAATTAATGAACCTCAAAATTGAATAATACTCTTTAACTCAATATAAAAATGGCGTGGAGAATTATAATCTTTATTTTACTATATTTTGTCCACAAAAATGAACCAGAATCAATTACCCATTCTACTGATGTTTTGGAAAAATATTATAGAATTATAAATTATAGGAGTTTAAAAAACACCAGAAAGACGTTTGAGATAGCTATCTCTGATTTCACATCTAAGTTTATTTCTTTTATTCTTGAGAACTTATAAAACCTTATCTTATCTTAAACAAGATGAGAAGGTGCAAGCTCCTTAGTGATACTTCCACACAGTCTTGGGATGGAGTGGTTTTTCTCATGCGCTCTTTGTGACACATTATTTTAGTATTTGTAATCAGTTAAAACAAAGCACCGTGTGGTATGGCCGTCGTCATATTGTGGTATATATATATACAGAGGATTCACAAGGAAGTTGGGAACTAATTATTGCGAAGCGTAGATAAACGAAATCGAAATATTGGTATCAATGGATTCGTTGTTTCAAGTAATATAGCATAGTGAAATATTAAAGATACATAACTCGGTATTTTACAATGTATAGGCATGTAAAAATGGTTGTCAGATGCAAAACTCAGTGAAAATGTGAGCGTGTTAGATGCAAAACTGTGTGTTTTTATTTTGATCAATCACGACTCAAAATTCACGTCACGTGACCCTGTCCACTTGTTGATATGACAGGCGTTTATTGATACTTTGTTAAAGAACCATTACTGAATTTACTGAAGAAGGGATTCAAAATTAGAACTCTACAAAATTATTGATTGTACTAAAGAAGCTACAGACGAAGAAATCCAGGAAGAAGATATTGAAACTGACAACGAAAATTTCAGTGAAAATGAAGAGCTGCAACTTTAAACAGTGAAACTAAAATGATTTGTGTACTTATATTTTTTATGTTACTTTTTATTTTGTTTTAACTTTATACGTGAAAAAATTTAAATAGTTCTACAAAAACTATAATTTTTGGTACCGTGTTAATCAAACAATCTGTACATAGTCAATTATGTAAAACTTTAATTGACTTTCAAAATGTGGTCGTTATTCAGATGCAAAACTAAGTAAAACTGTAAGTTAAATGAAAAAATCCGTAAGCTCATTTTTAAAACACAGTTTATATAAGATAATATGATTTCCCTTGGTGGTAGTGCCATCTATTGGGCCACTTTTGCAGATCGAGTAATGTAGTAAACATGACCTAAATGTTTTTTGCCTCTAGCACAAATTCACGAAAAGTGTAAACGCAGAGTTTTGCATCTAATGGGCTCAAATATCTACTGCTAGCGGATAGTGAATGTAGCAGAGGACGAGGATAATGTGGCATTTCAGATTTAGAAGTGAGAAAGGATAGACATTTTTATCCGCATCTTTCGATAACTTAAAAAAGTTTTTCCCGGACCGGGATTCGAACTCGCGACCTCTGGTTCGACAGTCGAGTATGCATCCACTGGACCATACTGACAGCGTACGTTATCACAACGCCTATTAGCAGTAATGAGAATAAAAATCCATAAATACCTACATACAAAGAAAAACAATAGATCCCGTCCAAAAGATTTGCAGTTATTTGCAGTTATTTGCAGTAATATTCCATACACACTGGCGCAGAAATCATCCTGATAGGTTATGTCATTCTCGAGATACAATGTTTACATCCAGCCACGGGACATACTTTACTATTAGTAGTGTTTCTTTTACAGTGGAAAGATTTAATGTAGCTTAAAAATTACTTACAACAAGGCTTCTAGTAAGTTTGGATATGCCGCCATTGAGTTGTTCGTTAGATCATGTGCTTGTTATTTTTTTAATAACTAAAATCAAACTAAAAATTACGCACTATTTTTTTTTAAATATACAAGAACTTTACGCAAAACACCATAAACATATGCCAACATTTCGTCACTTTCACATAACTGTTGCCTGTTTCATTGTCAAAATCTCCGTAACAAACATTTTTACAACGTCTATACAAATTTTTACTGTGAGACAAATATTTACAATATTCTAGCATACCTATCAACCATTAAGTACGAAATAATAAGAAAAATAGATAAATTTTTACATGTAAGTATATTTATTCGATTATTTCTGGGGTGCGCTCGACAAATCCATTAAAAAAAGTAAAAAATTGAGATTAGTAGTATTAGACATTATTACTTTAGAATTTTTTTATTACAATAATAAAATATGTTTGCCTGTAACCAAGCTCAACTAGATATGTAAATGGGAATAAATAGTAGATTTCGTACAAGATTCTTCAACTTTTCTTATTTTATAGCTGCATTAAATAGTACATATAAGAAATGCATATCATTTAATAGTTGCATGTTTTATATACGTTTTTATTTTAAAAGGAGGTTAAAAAATTACCTAACGGTTTTAAAACAAAAAAGAATGTAACTACTGATTGGGAACGACTTTTTCCCTGATTTGTTCGACACATCTTGGTCGGGAAACTATTAAGTTCAGAAGAAGTAGATGTTTTTATTATTGAAACACCAACCAATTTTAACTGTCTGCTCTCTTGATATAATATACAAAATATAATAAGTGATGGTTCAACAAAGCAGCTTCACTACAAGAAACAAATAGAAGAACATTATAAAAGTCTGTTTGCTCCGATCCGAATATTTAAAACGTGTGCAATTTGAGGAGAAAGAGAACTCTAATCACCCAATAGAAATGATTTCGGATGAGGGTATAGCAGTGGAGGCTCGTGATATTTGGATTTGGGAGGCTGTTAATACCGATAAGAACTAATTTATTGCCAAAACGGTGCTCGAATCTCGAATATGTTTGTATATAAGCCCTCCAGTTTACTACGTGCGGTAGCGCAGTTCGCCTTCGGAGCACATTGAAACTGCTGACCTCAATTCTGCTGCATCAGCGTTTTCGCTCATAATTGGTATATGTGTTTGGGCCCTATCTCCGATCGCCCTCATCAACTGCCAGCCGCTCCGTGTATTGATAGGAACACGTGTGTTGACACATAATTTATATAACGTTGACATACTTTGCATATGTTATTCGACATGTTTTATGCGATATCGAATAACTGACTCCGGATCTCATTACTAAAACCTTATTATATTATAACGGCAGCATAGATGAAAAAATATATTTTCAGTTATAGATAGTTACTTTACTCTAATACTATATAGGCTGTTGGCGGCTGGGAGGCTAGTGCCCCTACGCCTCTAAGGTGCAGCCACCGCTGGGGTGTAGAACCTCAGGTGATACTAACTTAAAATGGAAAATTACCTGGTCGAGGCAGATTTCTCGTAGAACCTCAAATCTGATGTAGAACCTTTGTGGAAAATTATTGCACAGTTACTGGAATGTTGGAATAATAATAAACCTATATTGCATAGATAAATCCCTATCAGTGTTTAAAATACGGAACAACACATATCTTGCGAATTATAGAGGTTTCAGGAAGTAGAAGAAAATATGGATTTATCCCCGATCGGTCGTGTGGGTATAATTTGTTGATATTGTTATAAGTGTTGGAAATGTTTATGATTTAACACTGCGTAGGAAGCGTATACCTATAAACGAGGAATGACTTTTCACCTTAAATTTTCCTGACTATCAGATGGTTTTGCCACAGAACTCATATGATCTAGATTTTATGATAAAAGGGTTATACAACGAATATAGAAAATTAAGACTGGAAGTAAGCTTGAAGAAGACGGAGTATCTAGTCATTAATTCTTATTTAAATATTTGGGTATACTGATTAGTAAAGAAGGATACAAATTCAAAATAGAGTCCATCACATCAGCAAAATCATCGGAGCGTCAAATCCTTTACCTATGGCGATAAAACATCATATCAGCGAGAAATAAGAAAAAAATAGGTGAAGTAGCGGTAGGATACTGTTGTACCAACCGAAATAGACTACTGCAAAGCAGTGCCAGAGCATTCAAGGCAGAACATGTTCCCAATCTATAAATTCCAAGCCGAATGAGAGCCAACGAAACATAAGTAAATAAGTCGAGAGAAAATCTTACGTGGTTGAGACACTTACTAAGAATGCCATGGAATAGATGGCACAACAATGCAACCCTCAGGAAGAAAGAAAAGCGAAAGGCCGGAACCTTGAAACCCCAGCCTGGAATGAGGGTATAACACAGGTAAGGGCGATTAGAAACCTAGAAGACAACCGATATGAAACATAAAGGCTTGGCGAGAAAAAATCAGCTAGATGGGTTTCAGCTGAGCGTATTATAGAGCTTTTGAGTCCACCATATAAGTGGTCTGACTCTACTTAACAAAATTTTGAATTTTTATGATTAAATTCTAAATAAAAAGTTACAGAAGAAAATTTTTAATGTCTTAATATAGAAAGTGTTCAAAATTATGTGCAAAATAGGTAAACATATTTTAATGCTGCTAATAATACTGAAACATGAAAAGAAAACACTTAGTAATGCGAATTGTAGTCGGTGGGATTGGAACCTGAGAAATTCGATTGCCAGCTGTTGCCCTTGGAAAGGTAACGCACTGATGCAGACACAACTCACTTTTATACATAGGAATAGAAATTCTGTACTGTGTCTGATAACCAATATTATGTTAAAATATAGTGCATTTGTAATGATATGCCTCTTAAATACAGGATTTTGAAGAACTAGCGCTTTGTCTGTGCGATATTGTAGTAGGGCTTCACTAACTAATAACAACTTTGAGAATCAATATACATTTTTCTGTACAAATACGAAGTTTTGTCCTTCAACTAGCAGCTGAGGCTACATTTTTATATTTTAGATGTAAGTACATAATTTAATTTCCAAAAATAGTGCGTTGTTTACCGTGCAACCAAAATATTCTATTTATATGCAGCATATTTCACGTTTTTTTTTAAAGTACAAAGAAAACGTTAACATTAGATCTTGCAACATTACCAATTAATTTAACGGCATTTCCATGTTTTTTTACCATGGTGTACTTCTTACTTAAACAGCGTTACATGGTTGCATAATTTTTGCTAACGATGTACATTTTATTTTGCCGATTCTAAGAGAATGGAGAGTAGTTTTGAACCCCATTTGTGAGAAATAACTCTATTCACTCTTAAGAATAACACAGTAATGATATAATGCGCAAGTTTTTCACCACTTTGTTATAAGTATAGAAATATAGTATCCGAAATTACATACATAACAACTTAAACACTTCTAACCGGATTCCCATAACTTACAATTTAAGTAGAACTCAAACCAACCAATCAAAAGCAGACATTCATTAAACTAAGGATTTTTTTAAAAACCTTAATTTAAATGCGTTTTCAAATATTAATTTAAACACATTTCCTACAAATTGGACAATATTATTATTAACTAATTGGTCTAGGCAGACAGTTGACCATGACTAATAATATTCTCCAATATTTTGCTAGCTATTTTGCAATCTTCATTTCTAGTAATACAGTTTGCTGTATTATGTTAATTTTTCTAGAAAAATTACTTTACTGAAATATCTTGTTAGTGACCATAAGTCAGTCAAACACGTTTTGACCTTACGGATTGCCTCTCTTCTATTAAACGAGATTTCACCATACAAGGCTGTCGTAAAATTAAAGAAAGTTTACACTTTTTGGATTAAATTTCCCAGAGAAATAGCAAATTCTAGCGACGCTGACCTCCACCATTAACACTAAAACGATAAATTCAGTCATCCTAAAGCTGTCACCTTAGAGGAATGGTTTATAGGTGCTTGACTAATCACTACTTGACCACAGAACGAGTATGTTTGGAACTGCAGTTTCTATGATAATGTCGCAGAGATTTGTTAATTGCGAGACTGTTGATAAAATTGCAACAAAGAAACTATAATAAATTTACAATTTCAATTCCTGTTTTCAAAAAACTGGGATGCACTTTTAAAATGTGAACTCAAATCAATTTTTAAATTTTTTTAACTGGCAACAAAGCTATTTAGTTTAGTTTTGCTTAAGACGCTTAATTGTAAAATCGGTCTAAACAATAAACAGATCCTTGAACATAAATATTTGGAGAACCAATTTCTATTAAATAATTATTGCTAAAAATTATCATTATACATTGTGCTCAGAAATAAGTGCCTAAAAAGCTACAGCATCCTGAAGGTGAAAATTGCACCCAATTTTTTTTTATTCTGAGCACTTTGAAATTTGCTTTAAAAGCCCTTCCACCGACCCAAATAAGCCGGCTTTCAGAAACATATAGTTGCTAAGCAAATACGATGTTTGTATTGTCCCCATGACTATCAACACTAATTTTAACAAAAATTAATAGGCCAACAAGTATTAAGCGGTGGCACACTGCATTTTTTAGGTAAACGTTAATAATTTCTAATTCAGCAATGCAAAAGCCGATGTTCATAATTATTTTAGAAACTGTGTTAACTCATTGACTCTTTGTATGGGCTTTTTGGTGCGCTTTTTTTTGACACCCTCCATGGAGGAAATTATTTCCTACAATAGTTCAAAGTCAACATTTTTATTATTATCGTTTTCGGCTATTGGTGATCTTACACTATTTGCAAATCCTCATCGAGCAAATTTACAGCATAGACATATTTACAGAACGGACTAATAATTAAAAATAATGTACCCCAATTTTTCAAAATAGAGAAAAACTTACAGAAAAAATTGATGAGAATTAAATAAAATGTCAAAATATAAAATAGTGGCCACCTATGTAAAAAATACTGTACATGGTGCTATGATGACTAACCAAATAAATCTAGAAGTATGATTCCCTCAGTAAATACAAATTATATGAGGATTTATTACCAGAATCCTCAAACATAAAGCCTGTAATCCTTCTAGAAACGTATTGGTGAGAAAAGTTAAGAATATCAAAGAATTTCCTGTTTAAAATTAATTTGTAAAGTAACCTTGAAATATACTCTCCATCTATAGTTGACGTAACAAGTTGAACTTGTGTATAAATAAAGCGCACCTATTAAAATCTGTCGAACGATTTATTTATACGAGCGTTTTTCATAATGCACTTGGTACATAAATAACTATTTCTCACGCCCATATACGAAATTGACAGTTACAATACAGTCAAGCAGCCACGAAAAATGACATTGTCATTCACCCGGTTGTTATCATTATGAACGTGAAAATAACGCACAGTTCACAGTTGTACAGTCATTTTAATCTAAAAACAACTGACATATAGCTGCCATTGTCAGTTGTAACAATAAAGCTGTCATTCATTAAATTGCATTAAATTTTGTAGTCGTGAAAAAAAATGGCGTACATAACTCGTTCGAAAGTATATCGTACGCTCGTGTTTTAAGTCACTCGCAGGATATATATCACTTTCTAGATTTGTTATGTAATATACTATTGCACTGAAATCGTCGTTCCCAAATGCGCATTTCAATAAATCAACTGTCGAAATTCAATTTGTCCCTTCGTTGTGGAGTTTTTGCGTAAAAAAGAAGAAAGAGTCAGTCGATACCGACAACTGTTTAATATAAAATACGCTACATATGTTTCAGCTACATAATAATTGCGATTGCATCTTCAGCTGAAAATGTACAATTGAAATTTGTATTAAGCCGTTGTGAGTGTCAACAAACTCGTGTATATTTTTTAAATAAATTGTCGCGCAATTTTTGAAGTAATCCTAAATGACAAAATATAGTTTGTATACTAAATTGAATAATCAAATTCAATAAAAAATGAACAAAATAGGAGGAAGCTTGAAAAGTACTAAATTAAAAAGACAGCTGCTTTCCACATTCATAACTAGAGAACGGAATACATGCAGTCAATTATTACCAAAGTATACACATATATTTGCACCCTATTTTGTAAAAATATGCAGAAAATTTTTGAAATACACATGTACAGAGTGAGCGAAACTCGACGTCTCCGCTCTATTATAAGAAAAGGAAAAACGATAGAAAAAATCTGAAAAGAGGCTCTTAAATGGGATTGAGTAATGTCTATTTTAAGCCATAATTGTATATTTTTCCATATTTGGAAACTAAAGTAATGACGTGACGAATTTGTTTTTCCCAGAAACATACCTATATTTTGGCATATTTAAGAAGAGATAATTTTTCTGAACACTTCTTGTGAAGAAAAAAATTTGTTATCTTCTTCCGTTCGAAAATTATAAGCAAATTTGTAAAAAAAAAAGTATTATCAAAAATTCGCAATTGTCACGATTTAAACAAGTAGCCTTTGGAAACAAATAGCAAATTCGCATCTGTCACGTCACGGACGAAGATAGCAAATTTTTTTCTTCACAAAATGTGTTCAGAAAAATTAGCTATTTTTAAATATGCCAAAATACAGGTATGTTTCCGGGAAAAACAAATTTGATGACGTCATTACTTCAGTTTCCAAATATGGAAAAATATGAAAATTTGGCTTACAATGGATCTTACTTAATCCATTTAAGAACCTCTTTCCAGATTTTTTCTATTGTTTTTCCTTTTCTTATAATAGAGCTGAGACATCGAGTTTCGCTCACCCTGTACATATGCAATTGCATTTACCTTATTAACGTTTTCTTCTACTCATTTTAATAGTTCTTAGTTCCTACAATCATTTAGAACACAGTTAAGCAATTATTTCAATAAGCAATAAAAGCTTTTCATCTTCAAGTTTATGGTTTCGATACATTACTAGGCCGGTTTTAAAATGTTTGCGTAATCCACATCGAAAGCAAAAGCTTGTTATTTGCAGTAAGTAATTCAAATTTATTAGAAACAATTTGGTCACTTTTTCTAAGAAAATGTGATTTACTTGTTTTGATGGTCAGCAATTTCACGTTAATTTTTTACATTTTGAGTATCCGAAAGCCATCCTATTCAATTGTTCGTCAAAAAAGATTTATTCTATGATATGTACGCAACTGCTAAAATATGCAAGAAATGCTTAAATATTCACAATATGCATTCATTAATTAGTGACAAGTAATTGTAAAAGATTGAAGTAACTGTAAAAGTTTCAATTCGTGCACATTTTTAATCGCATCCCAAGATATACATAAATGATAGAATATGCAGTTTACATAAAATCCGTTCTCTATTCATCCTATATTTCTGTTTTTGAAAATGTCTGTTGCCTATACCTATACTGTTTGAGGCTTTCACGGTTACTCGAATTATTCTTGTTGACATAGAAATTTCGGTTTAGACCGCGTAGTCTTTGTGGATAAACACCCAGCATTCTCTGGCTTAATGTGAATTGCACCTTGTGAACTCGTGCAAGAATCCGCACGATGGTCATGCTCTTTGGTGGCTCGTGTTGTTTGAGTACCTTGAGAACGAGGATACTTAGGCCGATTTGGCCTTGTTACTGCTTGTGCATCCACATTAACTAACGTTTCGCAAGACCTTGCAGCTTGCATCGTCAGAGTGAAAATCGCATTAATAACTGAAGGTCGGCGTGGAGCTATTTATAGTCCGCTGCGTCAGCCGGTCGGAGCGACGTAACGCTGATTGGTCATCCAAGTGCAGCTTAATCCGCTGGGCGTAGTCGTATAATGCACAGTTGTTGTAACGCTTTAGATCGTGTATCACAGGGGTCTATTTTTACTAAGCTTAAAACCATCATCCCTGTTTATATTATTTGAATGTTTTTCTATGAACATGGCCATTGCGTCGATCCGTGCGCAAGTTCACAAGGTGCAAGGCACATTAAGACAGAGAAAGCTGGGTGTCTATCCACAAAGACTGTGTTAACAAGAAAAATGTCTGTAGTTTTTTAACAATTTATAGTAGTGTCCATTTATTTATAACTGACCAATTTTGTCAGCTGTTCGAACTTCCCGATTAAAACTCCTGTGTTTTTTAAATGCACTTTTTGTACAAAATAGAAAAATATAACAGGTACTGTCAATTTTTTTATTATACCAGGTGTTTTTTAGCCTGTACGTAATTCAATGAGACTAATTGGTGAGGCGTGCATTATGTCGGAAGGTGGTAATTTCCAACAGTTTCTCTGATCATCAGTTTCCTGAAAACATTCTTCTATCTTGATTTGTATTGATGTTTTATCTGATGCGGCTTTATGAATGCTTTTTTATTTGTTTTCTAATAGCATCTTCCGTTTCCGTAGCATCCAGATTTTTTTCTATACTTCTTATGTAAGACTGAATTACTTCTGATATAAGTTGTAGGTTGAAAAGGGATATTCAAACAGACGTACTAAACGTATTTTTTCATTGTAATAGGCGCATGATTCATTTGCAAAGAACAACTTAAATACCTAACATTTTTGTATACAGGTCTGGTAGCAACTATCTACCAGCTTAGCAACAAGTTGGCTAGGTAGGTTTTTATGGCCTAGGCCGATAGAACTTAACGACGCCTGTGATCCGTATTATACGTTTAGCAGTACTGCAGTATATTGTTGCTGGCAGTGTCAGTCGATGTTAAATGCGAAGTTAGCAGATTAGGTTTTTCGTCAGTCTGACACGAACTGACACCAAACCTAACCTCGAATTTGACATGGACAGCGTCACCAACAGTACACTTCAGTATTGCCAAACGTATAACAAAAATCTCAACATTTTTAAACGAAATTTTTAGGACAATTCTTAAATAAAATCAAATAAAAATGATATTCTTGTTCTTATTCAGTATACAAAAAAAAAATACGTTACGGCCGGTATTCGCGTTTCTCACCTTTCTGGTTCACGTGCGTCACCCTAAGAAGCTCGATAGTGATGTACCAGTTCGGCCATAAAGGCTTAGATACCGACTTAATGTCGTAAACTACTATTTTGCAACACCTCATGGATAAGTAATTGTTATTTGACACTTTTTAATGTCTAAAATATGCCATTATTGAAAAATGTGAAATAAAAATACAACTATAAAAATAATAACTATGAAATTTAAAAATCTGGTGTGATACACGCACACAAATTCCTTTTACAATGATCATATAATTAGCCAAAATTTTTATTTTTAATTTTTAAGAATTTGTCAAAATTTTTCAAAAATTACGAATTCTACAGAAACCGTACAAAATAAAGCGTTAGGTAAAGGATACATTTTCTCTAAAATTTTAAGCTGAATTCAAAAATGTAATAATATACCGGGTGTTTAAAAAAGTTAAAAAAAACAAAAGACACCCATTTTAGAGATATTCAACTAGAAAATCACCTATCTCACATCAATGCACATTACAAATGTAATAAAAGTGTAAAGTTTGAAAAAAATTGTTAAAGCAGTTTTTGAAAAAATCGAAAAATAAACTGAAAAATTGCAAGAGTAAACACCATACTTCCGGTTATGCGATTTTCTTCAAAAGCTTGATGTCGCATCTAGATAGTACACAAAACTTATATATGAAGTTTCAACGTCATACCTTTTTTGTTTTTGAGATATTCTGTTTACAGACAGATCCACAGACAGGTACACAGACACACAGACTAATGGACAAAAACATCTTTTTTTTTGTTCTGGGGACTCGAAAATGTGAAGATCTGTAGAAAACTCAGTTTCGAATTTTTGGGGTGAACCCAATACTTCCTTTATCGTAAAAGGAAGTAAGAATCACTGGTGGAGACGCTGTCTATGTCATATTCGAGGTTAGGTTTTACGTCAGTTCCTGTCAGACTGAAGAATAACTTAACCTGCTAACCTCGAATTTGGCATCGACTGACAGTGCCAGCAACAATATACGTTTTACGAGATTTAAGATACTTTTCTTGTGAATGATTTTCCATAGTTTGTCTTAAAACATATAGGAACGGAAATATTTGCTAAAAACGTTTTTGTAACCTTTTCGTTTCTAGCAAACTTTATGCACACAACTTATCGTTGAGAACATTTGACGGAAAGATGTACGTCAGTGCAAATAATCCAAAACAGAATGGCGAATCGAATTTTTTCTTATTATGGTTTTCATCTAGTATGGCCATGGAATACTTCCTAATTTATGAATGCAACTATAACTCACAAAGCAAATGTAAAAATTTGGCCTTAAGTATAAACGTAGTTGCATTCATAAATTAGGAAGTATTTCATGGTCATACTAGATGAAAATACTTTTGATCATACTTTATTTACAAAACTATGTTATAATTATTATTACTGTAAATATTTGCAAGGCTTCTACTACTATGGTTATTAACCCCGGGATCTATGTACATTTACTAACATTTATTTTCTAAATCACTAAGTTTTAAATATTGCATGCATTTGACTAGGTATGCTGCTTCACATTGAATCTAATAAATCTTATATTATCTCAAGCGAAGTGCAGAGGCGTATGTTTTTAGTAATTAACTTATTTAGAGGGGTAACCCAGTCTTAACATTCGAGCATATTTTTACCACTCGAGCGAGCGTAGCGAAGCAAGAGTGGTAATTTATGTGAGAAATGTTAAGACGGTTATCCCTCGGAATCCGTTCATTAGTTTATTGTTCATTGAGGCCATAATTTTGAATCAATAATAATTACTAAAAACTGCTAAATCGAAATCGGACTATTATGAATATGTGTGACGTAGCTATAGTGCCTATCGTAAACAAAATAAAAATCTTAAAATAGAAACGCAAACCGAGTTCCTTGTTATTCCGGATAAATTTAAAAAGATTGCCGCCTCCGCCACGGAGGAAATTGTCCCTTCGAGTGGATGCATGTTAAATGTATCTTAACATTCGAGGACGCGATCATGTTAAACACTGTTTAACATTTCAATGAACAATAATTTTTTTTGAAGTGATTGATTTGTAAAACTTGACGCCACTAAATTGTCCAAACTAGCTCCAATTAATTAATAAATAATATATATAAATAATATATTTTCTAGTTTTTGGAAATTTTAGAAAACAATAAAACATTTTCATGAAGAACCTATATAATTTTATTGTAAATGCCTACAATAGAGCCTGTATACTTTAACTACAACAGTTTTGCTTTCTTTATAAATACATATGTATTTCAAAATTGTTAGTTTTAAATTTATTTCTAAATAATGGCTTATTGCAAGGGGAACCTAGTTCAAAATAACAATCTACCTATGTAAAATCCAAATCTCTGGTACGTGTTTTCTTGTATTAAATGATTCTAAAAGTTGGGATTGAATAATTGAGTACTTTCAAATTTATTCGAATTTGCTAAAAGATGAAGATTATAGCGTAAGTACTCAATCTTAAAGCGTGGACATAAAGACTTGGCTCTCAAGTAAGGCAAAACGTTTTAAATTTTATGGAAGTGTTTGCGGAGCAGACAAATTAGATAATTTTGTTTGGTTTAAACCTCTCGACTTGAGAGGAAGCCGACTAGACGGAGAGGGCAGCGGTCAAGGTTTCCCCCGAGGGATTTCGAAATCCTGCACCCTCGAATATCTTACCGGTCCCTGTCTGCCCCACGATTCGGCTTACTGGCTGTCTTGAGGGGTAAATGCGGATAGTCGCTGACCACAAACACTCAGGACCTGTCACAACAACCGATGACCGTATTGTAAAGCACAAAAGGGCGGAAACGTAAGGTGAAATTAACACTTGTATATTTTTTGTAGGATGTGCACTGCCTGCAGGCAAAAGTGCGGGTACAACAACGGAATCGCCAGGACCGAAGTCCAGCTGACCGATGTAATCTTGAGGCAAAGTATTATAATCGCCTCGCAGACGAAGCGTCATATTTGGGACTTCTACAACAATAAAGCGTATAATTAGGCGCTTTATTGAAACAGTTTGGGAAATGTATGTGATTAAGGGCGGGGAGATGTATCTAAGCAACAGCATATGGTCAATTCGTGCCTTTTCGCGTGTTTAACGCTCTTTACGTGCCTAAAATAATAGTGGTCACTTCCGAATTACAGTCATTACTTCGAACTAGTTGCCACGTCAGAAAACGAGGGCCAGTAGGACAAAACCCACTTTGTTGCAGTATTCATTTGAAAGTTCAACCATCGCCATTTGCAATTCGGATAAGTGAAACTGTTGCTTGGGTCGTCCGCTCTGGAAGAACTCATAAGGGTTGAAGCCACCCCAAAGTAAAACTAGGGCATCTTCACTAGACTAAACACGAGGTCGCCGTTATGTACGTCTGGTTTCTGCCGAGGGCTAAAACAGTCGCCTGATGGTTTCAATCTGTCAATACAGCCCGCCCCCGCCTGGGGTGGTTCGGACTTCTAAAGCCGAATGCCTTGAGAGCCTTGAAATTTGATACGCTCTAACGGTTTGGACAGTATGTGGCGAATTTTTGTCTAAATAAAAAAGTAGGTACCGTTACTAGTGGGAAAAAAATTAATCCAAGGAAGTTTGCCAGGGCTGATGAGAGTAAGAAAACTAACATTGCGACAATACCAGTTATGCAAAGAGTAGCTACATTATGAGCGTTTGCTTGTTTATAATTGAGTTAAGTGTATTATTCTATATTTCCTTTGTTGATTATGACATTTTAAATTGTTTTATCCAGGGTCGCATTAACCGAAGTGGAAAGAAAGTAGGACGATACCCTAAGCACATTTTAAAACATAAAAATGTATTATTAAATTTAAAAAGTGCAGCAAGCTCCTTTAATAATTACATTGCTGTCTTACAGTTAACTTACTATGTAGGAAGGAGGCCCCTATTTTCTATTCGATTGTAACTTCTTTATTAAAATGTATACTGGATTGTTTATTTTAGAAAAGTAGAATTTCGAGATGAATTTGTTTAAACTTGACCTACGTTCCTGCATCGTTGTAAAAAACTAAGAAAGTAATAATTTTTTAATGTCAAATAATTCCATAACCATAAACACTACAACAAAAATTGGTACTAGTAGATATTTATTGTAGAATTTAATACACAATATAGCGGGGCCCTTAATTTTCGACATATAACATCAAATTGTTTTCTTAATGGACGGTATGAGGTCATTAGAAGGCTTATTTCTTCTAATTACATTGAATGTTTATATATTTTTTACTTAGATTTACAAGTTTGTGTTATACATATCTCGAAAAGTAAATGTGCCATCTAATTTTTAATAACCCTATTGAGCTATACAAAAAAGTTCTGCAAATGGCCATTCTTATTTTTGCTCTAGCTTTGTGACATAAGAATAAAATTTTCACGTTTTTCAAAATATTTAAAAATGGTGGGCGCTTAGATAAAATTGAAACACGGCATCACGTTTTCATCGAAATTTTGACCAACTTTACTGATTTAACCAATCCTCGACGTCTCCTTATAAGCAAGTTACCAATGCAATCCTGTATAAAGAAAACTAGCAAATAAAATCAAGAATACTGAAAGCTTGTGAAAGATTGAATAGAACTATCCCATCCCATCCCATCCCATCCCCGTCCCCGTCCCTTTCCACTTCTCCGTCCCGTACCGTCCCGTCCTGTCCCGTCCCGTCCCGTCCCGTCCCGTCCCGTCCTGTCCCATCCCGTCCCGTCCCGTTACCTCCCCCCCTTCCATCCCATTCCATCCCATCCCTTCCCTTCCCTTCCCTTCCTGTCCCGTCCCGTCCCGTCATCTCCTATTTTCATCTTCAGGGGACAAATTTCCAATAACTTTGAATGACTTAGTTCAAAATTTGATCTTACAAAATTCCAACCCTTTTTTACCTCTTTAGGGGTTGAAAAGTCTGATTAATATTGTTTTCCAATACAAACTATGATACCCCGTTTCACCACTATAGGGTTTTAATTTTGTCATGTTCACCGTCTTGGACTTAAAAATAAATGCCATTTTCGCAAACAACGTCCCAAAACACCTCAATAACGACACCCACATCGATTTTTAGGTTTATTTACTCCATTTCACCCCCTAAGGTGTTGATTTTAGGAAAATCACGAAATACGTGTTTGCTTATTTGTTCTTAGGAGTACTTCTACGAAGTTTCAAGTCGAAATGTCTATTTAATATTATTTTCCATACAAAATTAAAACCCCCGTTTTACCCTTTTAGGGGTTGAATTTCGAAATATCCTTCCTTATTCCTTGTATACATCATGAAGGGAACCTCTGTACAAAATGTCAGCTTTCTAAGTCGAAGGGTTTAGGCTGGGCGTTGATGAGTCAGTGAGTGAGTGAGTCAGGACTTTTAGAAATATATATAAGATTACGCAAGACATTTTAAAAAGTGACGTTTTACTGAACAAGTCCAGCTGGTTTGAGTACGAGCGTCAGCGAGTACTTAAACGGCCATACGAGGTTAGTGAAACCACTTTTCTAACGAGTTGTGAAGCATTAAATTTTAATATTAAACTGACAATCAATGTCAAAACATAACCAAGCAGTGTTTTTGGCGCTGATTAATATGAAATTAATAAAAAAAACAATCGAATAACAAGTGTGCGACAAAATTAAAAACTTCTGTTTTTTTTAATGGAACACCCTGTATATATTTCAAAAAATTAATTTGTGATATAAAAGACTTAATACACTATTGTCTTAAAATGAATATTAAAGAAGTTAGGGGAGATTTTAGTTTACCTATATCAACAATACACCATACTTACGAAAAATTCATAGTAGGCTGCTACTAAAAACAAAAACGTAAACATCAGAACTGTCAAAATCAATTTGTCGTACGTTTGGTTGTCCAAAGTAATTAGTATTGTTTTTTATTTCAATTAAAAACTTAAAACAGGCGTGCAATGAATTTTTACAGTATGATGTATTTATCTATAAACCGAAACTTGCGATAACTTCTTTAGTATTCATTTTAAGACAATAGTGTATTAAGACTTTTATATCACAAATTCATTTTTATTTCAAGTTTTTGAAAAATACACAGAATGTTTTATTTAAAAAAAATTTTTTTAAATTTTGTCGCCAACGAGTTATGCGATTGTTCTTTTATTAATTGCATATTAATCAGCACCGAAAACACTACTAGTTTGCTAATTTAACCTGCTTTGTAAAATCAATAATAACAAAGATAGCAATGGTGCTCACTTAATTTGAATCACCCTGTATACTGAAGCACAATAAGCAGCTCCAGTTAATGTTACGCGTTTGGCAGTACGGAAGGCTATTGTTGTTGGCAGTGTAAGTCTATGTTAAATTCGAAGTTAGGATAGACTTGCAGTGGCACCAACAATACACTTGAGTATTGCCAAATGTAAAACGAATTGCCCTTGCTATGCTCTAATGGTTGCTATGGTGCAAAATACTATTTTACTCAAGGATTTTGCATGCAGTACATTACTTTGTGAAATGCAATAAACATGTTAATGAAAATTATGACTTTATACTGAAATGATACCCTACTTGTAAGCTATAAGTTTGTAATAATAAATAAATATGGGATATCACAACAATTATTAGTTTTAATAAGAATTTTAGTTGAATCTCAGGGCTTACTAAAAATGTTCTGATTTGTATTATTAATTGCAAAATTAAATGGTCTTTTGCCTTTTGCTATTTTATTTATTGACAACTAATTTCAAATTAATGCGCCAGCTAGCATATGAGAACTCGAATCAAAAGGGTTGGGTTGTTAAATCCAGTATGAACTTTATTCTTGTATAGCAAATGCCCACTTTTAAACAAGTGACAGTTAACCTATAGTATTGACGGAAAACACAAAATTCAGCTTAAATGATCGCAAATTTACCAACAATTAATAAATCCACCTCAGGTAATTAATAGCAATGTAAATTAACGATTCAAGTGGTTTGGCTAACCTGTTTTGTTTCCTTTTTGTCGTCTCAGGGGACGCGGACCTGCAATTGTTTGTTTGATGGCCAAATTCTTCTTTGGATCCTGCACAATTTGGTGACGCCACGGCTCTAATTTCTTTCTGGAACGTCCCTGGCGGGTGCTGTTTATCACTGGACCACGAACGATATCTGCTGAATCACGTTGCTGTAGACCTTTCGGAGCCTGCTACTGTTTCAAATCGAGCTCGAAAAGTAAACCTCGTACCTGGATAACGCTTCTTAGGGACGCTAAGGCCGTAATTTCTGTCTGTGATGCTTTCCGTTGCTGCTGTCTGGTTGTAAGCCAAATGAAGGCTCAATCTACATGCTGCACACTCTTATCAGCTTGCCACTACCTTAAAACTCGCAGAAATCTGTCCCCGAAGTCGAACTCAAGTGGGTGAATCTTCAGGATCAATTCCCTCTTGGATGGCACTTTATAACTTTGAAAAAATTTGCACAAATGGACTCTGCACACTGGTGATCAAATAAAAGCAACAACTGCACAAATATTAACTTTTAATGTAAATAATCAATTCAACTTTGGGAGCCAATATTATAACACAGCTTCTAGTTTGCCTTCCCTTATAAACAATGATAAATGAACATCTAGGTAACCTAGCAACATGATGCAATTATTTTCAAGTAAGTTTTTAGAATGTTTCTCCTTAATAACTAAATTGTGTTTGCATAAATGTTTTCTGGAATTCACTAACCTCAATTTTTTTTCATTCCATGTTTTATAAACACTGTTTCACAAGTTAATTAGCACTTTACTGTAGTCTATCTTCTATTCTTAGGTTGCCTTTCAATCCTCTTTGCATTATTTTGCCTTCTTACATTAATTCCTTAACCTTCAGCTACATTATCGATTGCTGGCATAATAAAATTACCACTAAACGCTGCATACAACTTTTGTAACGCTTCGAAACACTCTGCATCTCAGCAAATTCATAATCTTGTCTTGACGTTACAATATCAACCTGTCAGTCATCATAAATTAGATGCATTTACCATAACGAGCACACATATTGAATAATAAACTGAACGCAACCCTGCCGATACTGTTTCATTCAAATACTAACCTCTGTTAATCAATTTACAGTTATTGCTGATCATGTCTTGTCTAATTATTAATGTTTAATAGTGATTTATTGTTGAAATAGATAGAATGCCAAATCTGGACCCATTTGAATGTTTCTTTCATATTCGTGCTTTATCAATGCAACCAGAATTACTGTAAACAATATACTCTTACAATACCTAGCCTCAGTTAGTTGTATAATAATTTACGAAGATAGATAAAACCTTCAATACTCTCGAAAAGATGATAAATGAATAAAGTTTTTGCACAAATGATAATAAACCCTAATTTTAAAAAAACGGAAAAAATAAGAAACATTGTTTTTCCGAACTGATGAAGAAAATTTTTTAAGATCGTAATAAATTTCACGCCATTTGGAAGCTCTAAACTAATTTAAAGTTTTCCAGACAATTTATTTAATAATATCAAAATACAAAATCAACTGAAAGTTTATGGAAAAAATTTACAGCATTTTTTCGATAATCTTTGCTATGTACTAAATTTGAAATTATTAGTATCCTATATTCTGCAGTCTGCATGTTTGGTATAGTATATTATTTGAATTACTTGTGTCACTCAAAGAGATAGCTTAGATTTTATGTGTGTCATGTATGGACATAAGTTGGTTATGGTCATGGTGTACTAGATTTCTTCTCGCCCAAACGTGAGCACAACACATTTTATTGGAAGAAAAGACCAAAACCCTAGAATATAATTTAACTGAAACTCAAGAAGACTAAAAAATAATAATTACCTCCGCTTAATTTCTCTACACATGAATTAAATTAATCATTTCACTTGTTGAAAACTTACAATTTATCGATTCCTTAATTTTCCTATTTTGTTTGATGCTTGAGAACTTTGTGCCAGATTTTATTATATAATTGTACTAAAGGTGGTTTGCAGAATAGGAGTTTGCATTAATCTTATATATAGAAAAGGGCGTGCCATGGTGGCAAACGCGAGATAGTTAAAAAAATAATCCCGACGAGACGTGGCTTAAAGTTTCAATTAACAAATGAAAATTACAATCGCGACCTTCTAATCCTACTGAAAATGGGGAATCTGCCCAAAATAATTAGACCTAGTTTACACAATACTCTTTTTATATTTATTATTCAATACAGAAAACAAAACTGATCAGGTTTATATACGCATAAACGGTGTATGCCATAATCAATTTCATTTAACGTTTTTATCTGACGGTTCTAATGCCGTTAGATTCGTGCTTTCAGGTCTGCTTCGATTTTTAATGAGGTTTCGCAATTTGTATTGAACTAAAATTATAAAACATAAGAAAATACTAAAGTGCTTACCGAGAAAGAAGTATTTTTCAAGGAATCTCTATTACTATTATGATTATTATTGTCCTCGGAAGAACACGTTTAAATTCCACTATTTTCAAATGTAGTAATTGCTTGATGGGCATTATTATTATCCATATTTACATTGAGGCTTTCACCATCTTCCTGGTTTTCAAAGAAAAAAATTGGAAAGTCTAATGACTCCTTATTTATTTTCTGTTCCATTTCTCCATATATTTCGAATGTATTGACTTATTTTCTAATTGCTAATCTTATGTATTATAGTTGCGACCTCATACGTTTCAATAGTGAGTGTGAAGTTTATAATGGTAGGTTCTTCCGGGTTATGCCGTGGTTGTCGAATTAAACTTGACGTTTCGCTGCTCATGCTGTCAGCTTCTTAAGAAGTTTGTTAGAGACTAGGTCATTACGGTTGGCAGCTCATATAAATCGTATATGTTATTTAGACTTTATATTCCGTTTTGCTGCTCATGTGAAACTTGTGTATGGTTTGATTGGTTTTGCAGAGCTACCTTCCACGTGTTACTGAGGCGGTGGCCGTCTTCTCGATTGTAGTTGTTCGGATTTTTAATAATCTCTGAAGAATCCCGGATAAAACGAGGATAGCATTTTTTTGCTGGCTAGAATGTTCACGGAGGCTAATTTTTGTGTGTTTCCAAGTCGTGTGTGGCTCTGGTGATCTTTTATTATACATTGGATGCTTCTTCCTGTTTGTCCTATGTAAGATTTTCCACAGGTACACTGGATATGGTAAACGCATTCTGTCTTTAGATTGGGCATAGAATCTTTGTTGGAAGGGATCAAGTATTCGACCTTTCTTATTGTACTATAACGTACCTTTATGGTTTTCTTATTCAAGGCCTTTCTTATTCTATTTATTACTCCGGCGATGAAGCGAAGACGGGCGTAATTCGTAGGTTTAGGTTCTTTGGGTTATATTGTATTTTAGCATGATTTCCTGATGGTTCGCCGACTCTAGCCATTTCTCCATAAACCATCTTCGACATATCTTAGTTCTGGCGGTTTACTGTTTTCGTCACAAATAAAGTTGGCCCGATGAATAAAAGTCTTGATCAGTGATCTCTTTTGTTGATGAGACGAGGCATGTAGATAGCGATCAGTGTGAATCTTCTTACTATGTACCATATGGCTTAATCTATTGTTAACGGTTTGTTTCACTAACACGTCCAGAAAAAGGATGCGTCTATCTTCTTTACTTTCTATAATGAATCTTATTTTGGCAAGAAAACTTCAAGAGCTGCTTTTTCATGGGGTCACATAATGAAGGTGTCATCGACGTAGCGAAATCAGCATTTAGGTTTGAGATCGCTAGACTGAATAGCTTCTTCTTTTAGAGCTTCCATAAATATATTGGAAGTGACTGGTTAGTTGTTTAGACATATGTGCCATCAATAAATAGAACTTCTGGAAAAAATCAAACTATTTCTTCATGTCTTCATCTTTAAAAACAAGCCTCTTAATTTATTGTTTTCACTGTGTGTATCAATAGTGCCATGACATCCCTTCGTAACAATTTCTTCAATGATATGGTTAACATTATTTGTTAATTTTGACATATGAATGTTTGGTAAATCTTTTAGAAGCTTTTTATTACCAGTTTGTTGAACTATATGAGCTTGCAACAACTTTTTCTTCACATTTAAGTTGATGAATCAATATTTCATTTGTTTTAAATTTTCGAGACTTGCATTTTTGCCTTTTTTTGTACGATACAACTTCGAGTAATTTTATTATCACAAAAATGCTCATAAAGCCTTTATTAGTGTAGACACTTGGATTTTCTATTTCTAGTAAAATTTAAAATGGCCAAAATGATTGTTATCGATAATATTAGTCTATAACTTATCCAGGATAATGATTTTTGCGTTGCACAATACGTTGTGTACGTATCAAAGTTATTTATTTTATAGAAGTATAAAAAACTAAGATTTTATATTTTATTGAATGTAAATTAAACATAACATGGGTTTAAAGGAAGGAAGGAAATATAGTTTTTGGCACCAGCTTTTGTCTAGCTTTGGTGTTACCTACAGTAATATAGATTTGATACGTTTGCATTCAAACATATATACAAATATTATTAAATTAAGAATAATAGCGTTTCTCGTTACATCATAATGTACAAGAATGACTTTTACAGAAAAAAATCTACGGAGTGCAGCGCTCTGAATTGCTCTTCTTACTGTTCGTATACTTTAAACTTATTTTGCTATGAAAATATGTTATTTGATTATGAGAATCACATATCTAGAAAAAATTAAATGCAACAAACACTAAATTAATTAAACAAACATGAATCATGCTGTCAATCCGTTATGTCTTTATATAGGAATGCCTTTGTTTACCATTCCTTCGGACAATATATTTGAATATTTCTATAAAAGTGTCAACTGCTAATAACTGCATAATCTGATACAGTATATGAGTTTATTAATTATAATTTTATGACTGTATCGATGTACCCATTAACGGTTGTAATGTTTGTCTGCCCGTTTTATGTTGTATATTATGTTAAGACATTTTATACATATGTTTGATATGTCTGCTTATATTTATGAATAGCTTAAATATAAGCCTTTTGTCGTGCTACCCACTCAATCTGTATTGTCTACGTATATTATGTTGTAACTGATTGGCAAAAATAAAAAATATATATCAATATCTCGCCAAATCTTTAGAGATCTGTTTCTGCATTATGTAATCCAATAACAGCTTGAGAGATTTGGGGGTTATTTTTAATTTTATGTGCTTAAATTCTACTTGATATAGTAGTATACTCGTAATACATCACTTCCTACTTCCAGGTTGTCATACGTATTCATTTGCCGTTAATGAGCAACGCATTTAAGAATATTTTTAGTGCAATTTCACAGTTTAGATTGTACATACATTTTCGAGCACCTAACTACAACAAGTTACTCATATAATCATAACCAATTCCATAAGTAAATGTCTTTGATTGCAAATCAGCAGCAGTGCACGAAGTAGTATCTTTCTATCGACCAAAATAAAATTAAACAAATAAATAATTACAAACGTAAATGCAAAGTAGAGACTAACTATCGTATGGCTCAATATCAAAAAGTTTAGAAAATACCTTGATATTAAACATGCTATCTTTAATAACTAAATCGCCTTTTCCCCCATGCATGCACACAGGGTAAAAATCCCTAAAGGGAATTTTTTAATATAGATTATATGAAAGCAAGCAGTATTTTGTGCAAAAATATAATGTACTACCGAAAACAGCAAAATAAATAAAATTCGAACGCCAAAATCCATTTAAAAGTTTGGCTTGAGGTACGACAAGTTTGACCTGCTTATTATCTTTTCCGAAATCTGATCATGTAGAACATGACGTACTGGGTGAAGTGGTTATCATTACTCTTTCAACAACTGCTTTACTTCCCTATTACCACAACTACCCAATTGTTAACGGGAATGGGTGGGCCGCTCACCAGTTATCAGGTGTGAAGATTGAACCCCTTACCTTCAGCACTGCAGAAAAATTCCCTAACCACTCAACCACGCTGGCACTAATTCGTAAAATGAGAGAATATAAACCTAGTAACAACAGATCTAAGTTAAACTTGGGTTTAGAAACACTTTACGATACATTTTCGTTGCACTGTAAAAATATTGCGATGTTGATAATTCCTATTTTGGTTATAGCAATTATGTTTTGCGCTGTTAATTTTTTACCGTAATTTTAATTAGATGCTGTACGCATTTTAGATCAAACGATTTGGATTTTAAATACAATAAATAATAAAACCAACAGAGTTATATTATTTGAACTGTTTTCACCGTTTAATATGTGTTAAATGAACTGTAGGCAGCAGAGAAATTAAGAAAATTAAAAACAAGTGTTCTCTTGGAAGTGGGTGAGTAGTTTGATGACATGTTAAAACGCTAAATCAAATTAATGATTTATTTGTATATTGTTGTGTAATATGTTTAATCAACGTAGTGTCCTTTGCTGTTAGCAAAACAATATTATGTAAACTAACTGTATTGAATTTAGGCCTTATTCTCATCCCATCAAGGTTGGTATGATGTAGGTTGGATGGATATTTGCACCCCACGTGCAAGTTCTCCATTCCATTGTATTGCATGGAACCCTTTATATTCCATCAAATATTTATATCAACAATTAAAATGGCTAGTTACCACAGCATGTTTCAAACAGTGACAATTAGTTAATTATATTACTCTTACTATATACAATTAGCATTCGAAAAATTTATTATTTTGAACTTTTTTTACTTATGTCGCAGTCATAATATTTAAGATTTGTGAAGTTTTGCTTTGCAAATTTATGCATTATTTTCTGCTAATACATTGGGTGATTCAAATCTACCGTCCCTAAAATTAAAAATCGAGGGTAGGAAACCGATAACCAGTTTTTATATAAAGTTTTCCTAGGCATCATATGAAATGCATAATTGATTTTTTTTTTAATTTGACACGTAGTATGTTACAGAGTATAAGGGATATTTACATGAAACTGTTTGATAATTTTCTTTTTATATTCAGCTCAGATGATGTGTAATGATAAACATTGTTTGAACAAAACACACATTTGATATAAAAATGTAAAAATAACCAACGTCAATGGGAGTTAACAAAACACATCGTAATATAGGTCCCTGTTTTATATATAGCAGCTTCGAGACCCTTCTTCAAAAAATGGATAGGATTTACCTATGTTCCAACTAATATAAAATTTAGAGATTAAAATGCAAATTCCTTGAAAATATTTTCGGTAACCTTTTAACTTTGTTTTAGGGAGAAATGTGTTTGTAGTGGGACATGTTGAAATTTGTTTCAAAACGCGCAAACCTTAACAAAAAATTAGTAACTTTCATTGTAATATCTGCTTTTTATTCTAATAAAAGAAATGAGCATTTTAAACAAATTCACAGGATAGTTCCAACTGTGCGTGAGAAATGTGTTTTCTTCTATTTTGCTATTCAATAAGTGGACAATTAAAAATGCCAATGCGCACAAGCTTCATAAGAAGTTTTTGTTTTTGCAAATTCTCCATTAAAAACTCATAGGATCTATTCGATGGGTATCTAATAATTCTTTCTAGATTAAATTGACGTAAAATGTTGGGAATCTATTTTCATCCAGATGTGTACTTCTTTTGCTAAAATCTCACGTACCTACTCATAAGACTCCATGACATCCCGTACAAGGGCTTTACTCTGCAAAATTTAGGACAGCAAATGCTAAGGGAATTCTTGGATAGATAAAGAAATAGAAATCTGTATATCTTATCTTACCGAAAAAATGAACAATTATTGCTTTGTTAACTATTGTGTATGTTGTCTTAGTTTGTTGATTTATAATGATGCTCATTAATTAAATGGGTGTATACTGACAGTAGAAATACATTGCACTAAAAATTAATTGCTTTACGAAAAAAATCGAATTAGGATCTGGTTGAAACTTTCGAGAGCCACCAAAATCTTTAAAATATACTCCATTTAAAAATAAATTTGAAAAACTACCAAATCTCCACAATAATTATTATCGGCGACGCTGTCTGGTGAAAATGTTGGTGAGAATTGTAATTTTAAAGTGTCAAGTTTGGCAGTTCGTATGAATTTCCTTATAACATGGTCCAATAGATGTTTGATAACTACCGGTTAAATTTTTTAGGTTTTTTGCTTAAGCTCAAATATTCAAAATGAGCACGTGCTATTAATAAAACAATTTGAACAGTAGGAATTTTTTTGAATCAAATAAGTGTCACAATTAGGGTTGTGTCATAATTTATACTGTTACCAATATATCATAAATATTAACATCTAGATTTTAGGGAGTTTTTTTTTATTTTAACAACCAAATTCAACAGGTGGTGGTTTGTAATTTTTGAACAGAGTATAAATCAGATAAGAGTATATTGACTGCTTTCCACATGTGATTGAAATATTCAAACAACTTGTTTATTGCTTCTCATTTTATCCAGTTTGGCCTTAACGCAACCACCTGTGTGAATTAATATTTACAAAAATTCATTCAATTAGCCGTCAATCAGTTTAAGCAATTCAATATTTTCATTTTTTGTGAAATTATTATACATTTTTGACGTATAGTTTATTATGCAAAGTTGTTCTGTTTGAGGTCCTCTAACTGCCCTTCGAGATTTCATATCTTATTCATGATGAAAGTTTCGGCATCCTCCCCAACGAAAAGTGGCCTGAAAAGAAATTTAATATCTTTAGTCATATACAAGGGAGATTCAAGAACACGAAATAAAAAAAATATCGCTTGATATAGTAAAGTGGAAGATGATTTCAAATGTGAAGTTACGTCTTTGTATTCCGAAACAAATGCCCTGTATATTAAATGCTACTGTTCTTAGACTGAATCTTATTTTTTCGTCAAACATAACACAAAAACTCTAGAACTATTTACGTAAAAATACTATCTTTTTTCTCTACGACACAAAATCCCGGTAACTTCGGACTCGCGTGATTGCCAAACAATATATCTCGAGTAAACAGAAATGATTTGATAATTAAGAAGACACGAGTTGCATTCGGCTAGATTATATCACGAGTCAATATACAACGCTTGAATACTGTATTTTAAATATTAAAAGTACAGTTAATGTGGTTGTTATGACAATTGTACTGCCAGCTGGTACCGTAATGTTTGTGAACGCGTGTGACTATCACCTATAAGACAGGAAGGTATGTGATTATCAGTTGCTATGTAAATTATCAAAAGTTAGTACATGCGTAACTATGCATTTTACCGTTTTTCATTGGTTGATGTTAGAGGGAGTGGTATAATCTTTAAAATCCTCAAATTCAAGGTGGCATTTTTTTGATATACCTTGTGTAAGAATTTCGTGCTCTATTCAATTCTGATTCTTTATTTTACAAAAATAGTAGCTATTTATGTTATAAAGCTCGCCTCGTTCTGCAACACATACGCGTAAGGAAATCTTGTTTTCCCCTGCGTCACATGCAAGATTTTGTCTATTTTCGAAAGAAAAAAATTTAAGACCATTTATGGGCTTAGTTAATAGAACTCTGTTAACCGTTCCTTCAAGTTCTTATAGAACCATAACAACCTTTGTATTCTCTAAGAGCTTTTGTAAAGTTAAAGCACAGTAATTGCCGATGTGTAATTTTTTTCAAACCGGAACTGGATGTTTAAACTTCAAATAAATGTTAAAGTTTCTGAGAGAAGTGTTTGGCGCTTCAAATAGCAATGGAAGTGACTGATGTTAAACGAAAACAAAAAATCTGTAACAGGCTTCACCCAGAACTTTCCTCGTCGACATTGTTACACTAAATAATTTTAAAAATCCAATTAAGTTAGGAATAAAAATATCTTCACGTTTCTAATAAATTAAACACATTTTCAAATAACAAAAATGTATCCCGCTGCGGTTTGAACCCGTCGCATCTGCAGAGCGATCGTAACCGCATCTACGCAGCTAAAATTCCAACTACGCCACCGAGCTTCTTCGAGATAAGGCCGGAGCGCGCCTCTCTTGAACAAAACGGTGTTATTGTTGAAACATTTTTACTCTTTTGTGACATTATCCTCTATCGGTTGAGTCTTATTTTCGGCAAATGTAAAGCTGACTATGTGAAAGGTATTACTTCATTTTAATTCAAAATTAACCCAAATATAAACCAAATTTTATTTTTTTAAGGTGCTCATCCTGTATATATTTGTATGAAATTGTACCGGTTTCATGCGAGGTAGATATATAATATGTATGCAAAATATCATTTTCCTCGGACAAATAGTTTTTGAGCTATACTGCCAACAGACAGACAGACAGACAGGCAGGCAGACAGACAGACAGACAGACGGAATTAAAAAAACCTCTTATTCGTCATCTAGGGACATTGAAAAGTGAAGATCTGAAGAAATCTCGGAAGGTGATTTTTTCGTGATTACAAAGTTCCTTCGCCTTTCAGACGAGGGAAGTAAAAAGGAGTGCCAATACCAGTAGTCACTAAACTGAACAATATTTGAAACTAATGGACTGTAAGGCAACGTTTTATACACATACTTTGAATCCATTTATTTCTCCAAACTACATGGAAACCAGTTGGGAAAGCCTCGCAAAAAATTAAATTCCTGCGGTAGCGTACCAGTATTATCTACCAAGGAATGGATGAAAGTATGTATGAACATTTTATTTCAACAAGTTATATAATAAATAATAATTTATAGAGATTGAACTACTGGAAAATAATACCAGCGCTAAATATAGACCAATCGTGAAAAATAGATTGAAAACGGGTGGTGGTGAAGGGAATAGTATAAAATTAACTTCACAAGAAAATAGACGATTTGCAGCATGAGGAAAAGTTGCTGTAACAGGACCATCTCAAGTCCCAGTAGTAGGGCGTTTCTTCTTCTTCTTCTAGCAGCCCTTCTTCATCCACTCCTGGACATATGCCTCCCCTATTCTTTTCCATGACTTTTTGTTCTGTGCCAGTTGGTGCCATTTACTCCCTACTTTGTTCTAATGTCGTCAAGCCAATGTCGTTGTGGCCTGCCAACAGTTCTCTTGTGTAGTCTTGGCCTCCATTGTGGCCCTAGGGGGTTTACAATTACATTTTTTAGAAGCGGTTCCTGAAAGATTCCCATGCTCAACACCGACACGTGAAAGTGATCTGGTACAGTAGATTTTTCTACAATAGGAAATCGAGAAAACCCCGCGAACATGCAGAAGAGCAGCAAAGAAGACCAGAACCACTATCGCCTATTAATATAGATCTGGTGTCTCTGTTATGATGTTCTTCTACTAAATAGTTTCGAATATGCTGGATCCTCGATAACGCCGAGTCATGTAACTATCCAGGAAATCGTGAATCACACGCTAAAATTCTTCCTTTCGAATCACCAACCATCATTACATTGAGACTATAAAAAAAGGTTTAGGGTCATTTCACCTCCCCCAACTAGGGACGGGCTGCTATAGGGGCCTGGCATCCCTCTTCAGCCACCAACGGGAAATTCAGTATGGGAGAGAGGTGAAAGAAAGGAGGGATGGAGAATGAAACAGAAGCCAGGAAATGTGGAGAAGTACTGCCCCGGCATTCGCCTCAGAGAAGGTACTCTGTTGACTGAGGAAAACCACCTAAAAACCCTAATCAGAGTAGACGGCCACGGGGAATCGAACCCACGGCCTCCCGAATGCTAAGCTTTGTAACCACTAGTCCACCGAGCTCGATTTTTGAGACTGTAAAATCCTTTTCTATTTATATAGACGTGAGGAGCATGCTCATTATCAGGGACTGGTTGACCAACTATTGCGACATGTGAGCCATCAATACAACCCAGCGCCTCCCCCCTCAGGAAGTTATATTTTTCGTAAAATATTTGTTTTACTTTTTGATTCTGCGATGGAACGACCTATATACGGCTGACTCATTGCTCTCCAGTTACCTAACTACTGCGTGCTGATAGGAACCTTTGGCCAAAAACTGTAAAGTAGCTACAACCGTAATTTTATTATATGTACGACACATTCATTAAAATTTTACTTACTCTTCAATATAACAGGATGCGCATACACCAAACACTTAACCAATCAATTAAATATCTGGTTAATTCCTTGTACAGTCTGAACTTATCCTGAAGCTCCGTTTCTGGCATCTCAGAGGAATTTAGTACATCCCATGTATTCTATGAAGTCCCATGTAATTTCCGAAACAAAATGTTAAGATTTTCTCAAAAATATTATAACCGTACCTTATCTTCTTATTTCTTCATTTATAAACAAATATGTTGCAATTGGTGTAATATTGCTATAATTCATGATTATTTAACTATTGTAAGTTTTATTAAAAGGCCGCCGAAACGACTTTTTAAAAAACGTTTATTTTTATTTTACAATGAAATATAACATTGGAAGCACACAGATTAGCTGCCAGACAATTTCTTACATCTAGCTACGAACTAACTGGAACTTATCTTAGAGGTGCAAGCTACTTGTATATATACTATGTCTAATCAACTAAGATAAGCGTTATCTCTAAAAGGGAGCGCGAGACAGGAAGCCACGTGCGTTCAAGGTTGCAGACTTGCAATTCATACAAAGAAGCTATTTATCGTTCAAGGTTGCAAGCTTGCAGTTTTACACAGGGGGCCATTGTCTAGTCATAATATAACACGTCCGCCGATA
Organism: Agriotes lineatus; assembly: GCA_940337035.1. NCBI lineage: Eukaryota > Metazoa > Arthropoda > Insecta > Coleoptera > Elateridae > Agriotes > Agriotes lineatus. The sequence goes on along the minus strand of CALNHX010007435.1, from coordinate 3,182 downwards.
AAATGTTCAATGGGTGGTATTCAAATATGCCTCCATTGAACTTGCAAAGAGAAAAGAAAATTAAACTTATGCATTTACGTTAACTGGTTCAAAATCTTTATTTAAAAATCTAATAAGTTTAATCTTCATTGTGTTTCTATTATAATACAAATACAATATAAAAATTATTAACATAAGAATAGTACACAGAGTAAATATAATTGCAGACACACTTAAATTATCAGATTTAATATAATTAACAGGTTTTAACAAATTTTCATATTTATTAAGCTTAATTCGGTCCTCAACCAATTTCTGGGTGTCAACAGGTATCAAGTCAATCTTTGAAACATTTATGTGGTTCGATTCAGGAATTATTAAGCGGTCAATGTTTGAAACTTTAAATTAACAATTTCATTTGAGGTTCTTTTTGCAGTGAATAACATGTGTTTTTGATTTTTTGAAACAAGACAGTCTGAACTGAGGTGTAAGAGGTTAGTGCCAGATATTCCTTTTCTAAAATTCTGATTTTTACATTTGACGTCCAATATTGCTTCAGATGGGGAAGATATTAACCATGTCGCAGGATTTATTTGTGATATTTTGATCTCTGTTAAATTGAATAAATAAGGGATACATGTTTTATTTTTATTAAATGACAGAAGTTGTGTTTCGCACAATTTGTCGTTGGGGATTTCAAAGTAGTTATTTTGATTACAAAAGTAGGTGTCTAAAGTTATAAGTTTACAATGACTTATTTCAACGGGAATGCTGTTTTTAACGTTAAATAATAAAGTACTATAAGTAGGTATAATCATACGAAATTGATAATTTTGGATAAAAATCGGAAATGGTATTAATTGTATCATTTGATAATCGTTAGTTTTGGAAGTAAGAGGTATTTCGAATATAAATGTAATTCTGTTTTTAACTTGGTAAACTTTTGTAATGATAATTGACTCGTATAAATGTAAATACTGTAACTCTGCAGGATATGGAATAGTTAAAGCTTTTTCTGATATGCTATTGAGATACGTCGAAATTTCATTTAGATTTTCAATTAAATCGTCATTATCAATTAATGACATATGCATCTGTTGATTTTGGGCAAAAGTTAATGCATTTTCTAGTTCCAAACAAGTGTTAATAAGTAGTTGTAAAAATTAAATTGCTTCTAGCAAGACTGTTTTTAAGGAGTATGTAGCGAGATTTTTGCCTAATTCCTCATTTTGTAAAATTATTTTATTTATATTTCTGTCTAATAATTCTTGACTCTTTGCTATATCATTGATTACTGAGATGGTATCATTTAAAATTTTAGTTTGTTCTAATATAACGTCATTTTGAATTTTATTGCTTTCTTGTAATTTAGTAATCATAGATTCATATCTGACTCCATCGTTGGCGTCGAGGTTTCCAGTTAAAAATTTGAAAGCGGATCAAAGTCCGTCGAAAATTCCTCTCTTATTAATTTTGTGTTTAACATCAGGAAATAATTGACTTAAGAGTTTATCTGCTTTTTCAAGATATTGTTTTAATATTATGAGTAAATTGTTATGATTGATAATAACATCGTCAATTCTTTTAAATTTTGTATATTCAATAACGTAACTTTTATTTTCAAGTAACGGTATTATTTTCATTAAATTAATTCTAAGTGTGTCATAATTAACAAATATAGGGGTGTAGTCTATATTTCTAATAAGCGTCCATTCGCTTTGTTTAAGCACTACGTTTCCTAAATTTAAGGGATATAATCCGGGATTATCTTTTAAATTCTTAATAATAATGTCGCTCTGTATGACTGGTGATTGAGTCAGCAGGGTACAGGCGATGAAGATGGTAGTAATCCTGAAAAAAGGGAGAGCAATAATTCCTTTTAGTCAGGGTGTTTTATATTTTCTTTTAAAAAAAAAATTAGATTTAATTTTGAATTTCAACTTTACTTCTGAAATTTGTTTTAACAAATATTTTTTTATTTAATTGAAATGTTTGATTTTTCCGAATTAGTTTTAATTTTAAATTTAATCTTTACTTCTGAGGTTTGTTTTAACAAATACTTTTTCATTTAATTGAAATGTTTGATTTTCTGGATTTGAATTTAATTTTAAATTTAATCTTTACTTCTGAGGTTTGTTTTAACAAATGCTTTTTCATTTAATTGAAATGTTTGACTTTTCTGAATTTGAATGTATTTTAAATTGTAAAGGTTTTTCTTTGTTTTCCTTTAGCAATATCAATTATAAAGGTATGTTGCTGTGAACATTTTAGTTTTAACGCGAGAAATATTGTGATTATTAAAATTGTAAATACTAGATTAATACAAGCTTAGGTCTTGTTTGTTTGTTAAGTATAATTTTTATTTGAGTTTTTTCTAATTTAAATGATTTTAGTTTTAAGTTTTTTCTTAAGATGTTATTTTTTTAAAATACTTTTGATACTTAAAGTTACTGATTTATTTATTAGAATTTATTTGCAATACTTAAAGTTTTTCAAAAATTCAAGGGTGTGAACAATCTTATTTTTTCTTTAAACACACGGTTAAAAATTTAGTTATTTTGGAAAAGTCTTTGATAAATTTTCTATAATAGACTATTTGGTTAAAAATGGTTTTATTTCGATTTTTAGGTGCTAGGAAATTTTGATTGTTGAATTTTTAGATGAATCTGATTTTATTCCTTCTAAAGTAGTAATATAGTATTATATAGCTACTAATTTAAATATTTTACAAATTTATGTTTGAATTACTAAATCTCATGAGTTGACTTTTATTGTCAGTTTCGTAACGGATAAAGGTATTTCGGGAGAGTAAAATACATCTCTGTATTGAAAACATAAATTAATCAAAAGAGTTTTTTTTTCTTCGTTTAAATGGTCTAGTCTTAAATTGTTTTTTTTTAAATTGTTATTTAAATTAATTACCTAAAATACTTTTAATGTTTGAAGCTTTTATATTAAAGTTGTTAAATCTGATAGACTGATTTTTGTTGAGTTCATAATTTTTATTTTTATAAGATTAAGGATTATAAATATTAATTTCTTGTATTTCGTTTAAAGTATTAATTACGCTTGTTTTAAATTGATTATTGTATGGTTTCAATTGCTGAAGGCATGACTAATTTTTCATTAAATTTTAATTTTGGAGTTATTTTAGTTACATTTTTTTATGCTGATAAATTTTACGAAAAGTTCTGTACACAGGG
>CALNHX010007434.1:0-74219 GCA_940337035.1 Agriotes lineatus | reverse complement strand
TGTTCCATATGTCCCTAACGTCCCAGACGTCCTAAATGTCCCATATGTCCCTAACGTCCCAGACGTCCCAGAAGTCCTAGATGTTCCATATGTCCTTAACGCCACAGACGTCCCAGATGTCCCATTAATCCCTAACGTCCCAGGCGTCCCATATGTCCCATATTTCCCTAATGTTCCAGGCGTCCCAGCTGTCCCATATGTGCCATACGTCTTTAATGTCCCAGGCGTCCTAAATGTCCCATATGTCCTTAACGTCCCAGACGTCCCAGACGTCCTAGATGTCCCATATGTCCTTAACGTCTCAGGCGCCCAAGATGTCCCATATGTCACATACGTCTCTAATGTCCCAGGCGTCCTAGATGTTCCATATGTCCCTAACGTCCCAGACGTCATAAAAGTCCCATATGTCCCTAACGTCCCAGACGTCCCAGCTGTCCCGTATGTCCCTAACGTCCCAGTCGTCCTAAACGTCCTAGATGTCCCATATGCTCCTAACGTCCCAGACGTCCTAGATGTCCTATATTTACCTAATGTCCCAGACGTCCCAGACGTCCCAGATGTCCCATATGTCCCATATGTCCCTAAGGTCCTAGGCGGCCCAGATGTCCCATATGTCCCATATGTCCCTAATGTCCCAGGCGTCCTAAATGTCCCATACGTCTTTAACTTCCCAGACGTCCCAGACGTCTAGATGTCTCATATGTCCTTAACGTACCAGACGTCCCAGATGTCCCATATGTCCCTAACGTCCTAGACGTCTTAGCTGTCCCGTATGTCCCTAACGTCCCAAACGTCCCAGACGTCTTAGATGTCCCATATGTCCCTAACATCCCAGACGTCCCAGATGACCCATATGTCCCATATGTCCCTAATGTCCCAGACGTCCCAGATGTCCCATATGTCCCATATGTCCCTAATGTCCCAAGCGTTTTAAGTGTTCCATATGTCCCTAACGTCCCAGACGTCCTAAATGTCCCATATGTCCCTAACGTCCCAGACGTCCCAGACGTCGTAGATGTCTCATATGTCCCTAACGTCCCAGACGTCCCAGATGTCCCATATGTCCCTAACGGCCCAGACGTCCCAGATGTCCCATATGCCCATATGTCCCTAATATCCCAGACGTCCCAGATGTCCCATATGTCCCTAACGTCCCAGACGTCCCAGATGCCCCATATGTCCCTATCGTCCTAGACGTGTTAGATGTCCCATACGTCCTTAACGTCCCAGATGCCCCATATGTTCCATATGTCCTTAACGTCCCAGACGTCGCAGATGTCTCATATGTCCCTAACGTCCCAGACGTCTCAGTTGTCCCATATGTCCCATATGTCCCTAATGTCCCAGGCGTCCTAGATGTTCCATATGTCCCTAACGTCCCAGACGTCATAAATCTCCCATATATCCTTAACGTCCCAGACGTTCCAGCTGTCCTGTATGTCCCTAACGTCCCAGACGTCCTAAATTTCCCATATGTCCCTAACGTCCCAGACGTCCTAGATGTCCCATATGTCCTTAACGTCCCAGACGTCCCAGACGTCCTAGATGTCCCATATGTCGTTAACGTCCCAGACGTCCCAAATGTCCCATATGTCCCTAACGTCCCAGACGTCCCAGATGTCCCATATGTCCCTAACGGCCCAGACGTCCCAGATGTCCCATATGCCCATATGTCCCTAATATCCCAGACGTCCCAGATGTCCCATATGTCCCTAACGTCCCAGACGTCCCAGATGCCCCATATGTCCCTATCGTCCTAGACGTGTTAGATGTCCCATACGTCCTTAACGTCCCAGATGCCCCATATGTTCCATATGTCCTTAACGTCCCAGACGTCGCAGATGTCTCATATGTCCCTAACGTCCCAGACGTCCCAGATGTCCCATATGTCCCATATGTCCCTAATGTCCCAGGCGTCCTAGATGTTCCATATGTCCCTAACGTCCCAGACGTCATAAATCTCCCATATATCCTTAACGTCCCAGACGTTCCAGCTGTCCTGTATGTCCCTAACGTCCCAGACGTCCTAAATTTCCCATATGTCCCTAACGTCCCAGACGTCCTAGATGTCCCATATGTCCTTAACGTCCCAGACGTCCCAGACGTCCTAGATGTCCCATATGTCGTTAACGTCCCAGACGTCCCAAATGTCCCATATGTCCCTAACGTCCCAGACGTCCCAGATGTCCCATATGTCCCATATGTCCCATATGTCCCTAATGTCCCAGGCGTCCTAGATGTTCCATATGTCCCTAACGTCCCAGACGTCCTAAATGTCCCATATGTCCCTAACGTCCCAGACGTCCTAGACGTCCCATATGTCCTTAACGTCCCAGACGTCCCAGATGTCTCATATGTCCCTAACGTCCCAGACGTCCCAGATGTCCATATGTCCCACATGTCCCTAATGTCCCAAGCGTTTTAAGTGTTCCATATGTCCCTAACGTTCCAGATGTTCTAAATGTCCCATGTCCCTAACGTCCCAGACGTCCCAGACGTCCTAGGTGTCCCATATGTCCCTAACGTCCCAGACGTCCCAGATGTCCCATATGTCCCTAACGTCCCAGACGTCCCAGATGTCCCATATGTTTCATATGTCTCTAATGTCCCAGACGTCCCAGATGTCCCATATGTCCCTAACGTCCCAGAAGTCCCAGATGTCCCATATGTCCCTAACGTCCCAGACGTCCCAGATGTCCCATATGTCCCATATGTCCCTAATGTCCCAGGCGTCCCAGATGTACCATATGTCCCATATGTCCCTAATGCCTCAGGCGTCCTAAATGTCCCATATGTTTTTAACGTCCCAGACGTCCCAGCCGTCCTATATGTCCAATATTTCCTTAACGTCCCAGACGTCCCAGATGTCCCATATGTCCTTAACGTCCCAGACGTCCCCGATGTCCCATATGTCCCATATGTCCCTAATGTCCCAGGCGTCCTAGATGTTCCATATGTTCCTACCGTCCCAGACGTGCCAAAAGTCCCATATGTCCTTAACGTCCCAAACGTCCCAGCTGTCCCGTATGTCCCTAACGTCCCAGATGTCCCAGACGTCCTAGATGTCCCATATGTAACTAACGTCCCAGACGTTCTAGACGTCCCACATGTCCTTAACGTCCCAGACGTCCCAGATGTCTCATATGTCTCTAACGTTCCAGACGTCCCAGATGTCCAATATGTCCCATATGTCCCTAATGTCCCAAGAGTTTTAAGTGTTCCATATGTCCCTAACGTCCCAGACGTCCTAAATGTCCCATATGTCCCTAACGTCCCAGACGTCCCAGCTGTCCCGTATGTCCCTAACGTCCCAGACGTCCCAGACGTCCTAGATGTCCCATATGTCCCTAACGTCCCAGACGTCCCAGATGTCCCATATGTCCCTAACGGCCCAGAAGTCCCAGATGTCCCATATGTCTTATATGTCCCTAATATCCCAGACGTCTCAGACGTCCCATATGTCCCTAACGTCACAGAAGTCCCAGATGTCCCATATGTCCCTAACGTCCTACACGTGTTAGATGTCCCATACGTCCTTAACGTCCCAGACGTCCCAGATGCCCCATATGTTCCATATGTCCTTAACGTCCCAGACGTCCCAGATGTCTCATATGTCCCTAACGTCCCAGACGTCCCAGATGTCCCATATGTCCCATATGTCCCCTAATGTCCCAGGCGTCCTAGATGTTCCATATGTCCCTAACGTCCCAGACATCTTAGACGTCGTAGATGTCTCATATGTCCCTAACGTCCCAGACGTCCCAGATGTCTCATATGTCCCTAACGGCCCAGAAGTCCCAGGTGTCCCATATGCCCATATGCCCCTAATATCCCAGACGTCCCAGATGTCCCATATGTCCCTAACGTCCCAGACGTCCCAGATGCCCCATATGTCCCTAACGTCCTAGACGTGTTAGATGTTCCATACGTCCTTAACGTCCCAGATGCCCCATATGTTCCATATGTCCTTAACGTCCCAGACGTCCCAGATGTCTCATATGTCCCTAACGTTCCAGACGTCCCAGATGTCCCATATGTCCCTAATGTCCCAGGCGTCCTAGATGTTCCATATGTCCCTAACGTCCCAGACGTCATAAATCTCCCATATATCCCTAACGTCCCAGACGTTCCAGCTGTCCGGTATGTCCCTAACGTCCCAGACGTCCTAAATTTCCCATATGTCCCTAACGTCCCAGACGTCCTAGATGTCCCATATGTCCTTAACGTCCCAGACGTCCCAGACGTCCTAGATGTCCCATATGTCCTTAACGTCCCAGACGTCCCAAATGTCCCATATGTCCCTAACGTCCCAGACGTCCCAGATGTCCCATATGTCCCATATGTCCTTAATGTCCCAGGCGTCCTAGATGTTCCATGTGTCCCTAACGTCCCAGGCGTCCTAAATGTCCCATATGTCCCTAACGTCCCAGACGTCCTAGACGTCCCATATGTCCTTAACGTCCCAGACGTCCCAGATGTCTCATATTTTCCTAACGTCCCAGACGTCCCAGATGTCCATATGTCCCATATGTCCCTAATGTCCCAAGCGTTTTAAGTGTTCCATATGTCCCTAACGTTCCAGATGTCCTAAATGTCCCATGTCCCTAACGTTCCAGACGTCCCAGACGTCTTAGATGTCCCATATGTCCCTAACGTCCCAGACGTCCCAGATGTCCCATATGTCCCTAACGTCCCAGACGTCCCAGATGTCCCATATGTCCCATATGTCTCTAATGTCCCAGACGTCCCAGATGTCCCATATGTCCCTAACGTCCCAGAAGTCCCAGATGTCCCATATGTCCCTAACGTCCTAGACGTCCTAGATGTCCCATACGTCCTTAACGTCCCAGACGTCCCAGATGCCCCATATGTCCCTAACGTCCCAGACGTCCCAGATGTCCCATATGTCCCATATGTCCCTAATGTCCCAGGCGTCCCAGATGTCCCATATGTTCCATATGTCCTTAACGTCCCAGACGTCCCAGATGTCTCATATGTCCCTAACGTCCCAGACGTCCCAGATGTCCCAAATGTCCCATATGTCCCCTAATGTCCCAGGCGTCCTAGATGTTCCATATGTCCCTAACGTCCCAGACATCTTAGACGTCGTAGATGTCTCATATGTCCCTAACGTCCCAGACGTCCCAGATGTCTCATATGTCCCTAACGGCCCAGAAGTCCCAGGTGTCCCATATGCCCATATGTCCCTAATATCCCAGACGTCCCAGATGTCCCATATGTCCCTAACGTCCCAGACGTCCCAGATGCCCCATATGTCCCTAACGTCCCAGACGTCCCAGATGTCCCATATGTCCCATATGTCCCTAATGTCCCAGACGTCCCAGATGCCCCATATGTTCCATATGTCCTTAACGTCCCAGACGTCCCAGATGTCTCATATGTCCCTAACGTCCCAGACGTCCCAGATGTCCCATATGTCCCATATGTCCCCTAATGTCCCAGGCGTCCTAGATGTTCCATATGTCCCTAACGTCCCAGACATCTTAGACGTCGTAGATGTCTCATATGTCCCTAACGTCCCAGACGTCCCAGATGTCTCATATGTCCCTAACGGCCCAGAAGTCCCAGGTGTCCCATATGCCCATATGTCCCTAATATCCCAGACGTCCCAGATGTCCCATATGTCCCTAACGTCCCAGACGTCCCAGATGCCCCATATGTCCCTAACGTCCTAGACGTGTTAGATGTTCCATACGTCCTTAACGTCCCAGATGCCCCATATGTTCCATATGTCCTTAACGTCCCAGACGTCCCAGATGTCTCATATGTCCCTAACGTCCCAGACGTCCCAGATGTCCCATATGTCCCTAATGTCCCAGGCGTCCTAGATGTTCCATATGTCCCTAACGTCCCAGACGTCATAAATCTCCCATATATCCCTAACGTCCCAGACGTTCCAGCTGTCCGGTATGTCCCTAACGTCCCAGACGTCCTAAATTTCCCATATGTCCCTAACGTCCCAGACGTCCTAGATGTCCCATATGTCCTTAACGTCCCAGACGTCCCAGACGTCCTAGATGTCCCATATGTCCTTAACGTCCCAGACGTCCCAAATGTCCCATATGTCCCTAACGTCCCAGACGTCCCAGATGTCCCATATGTCCCATATGTCCTTAATGTCCCTGGCGTCCTAGATGTTCCATGTGTCCCTAACGTCCCAGGCGTCCTAAATGTCCCATATGTCCCTAACGTCCCAGACGTCCTAGACGTCCCATATGTCCTTAACGTCCCAGACGTCCCAGATGTCTCATATTTCCCTAACGTCCCAGACGTCCCAGATGTCCATATGTCCCATATGTCCCTAATGTCCCAAGCGTTTTAAGTGTTCCATATGTCCCTAACGTTCCAGATGTCCTAAATGTCCCATGTCCCTAACGTTCCAGACGTCCCAGACGTCTTAGATGTCCCATATGTCCCTAACGTCCCAGACGTCCCAGATGTCCCATATGTCCCTAACGTCCCAGACGTCCCAGATGTCCCATATGTCCCATATGTCTCTAATGTCCCAGACGTCCCAGATGTCCCATATGTCCCTAACGTCCCAGAAGTCCCAGATGTCCCATATGTCCCTAACGTCCTAGACGTCCTAGATGTCCCATACGTCCTTAACGTCCCAGACGTCCCAGATGCCCCATATGTCCCTAACGTCCCAGACGTCCCAGATGTCCCATATGTCCCATATGTCCCTAATGTCCCAGGCGTCCCAGATGTCCCATATGTCCCATATGTCCCTAATGTCTCAGGCGTCCTAAATGTCCCATATGTTTTTAACGTCCCAGACGTCCCAGCCGTCCTATATGTTCAATATGTCCTTAACGTCCCAGACGTCCCAGATGTCCCATATGTCCCTAACGTCCCAGACGTACCCGATGTCCCATATGTGCCATATGTCCCTAATGTTCCAGGCGTCCTAGATGTTCCATATGTTCCTAACGTCCCAGACGTCCCAAAAGTCTCATATGTCCTTAACGTCCCAAACGTCCTAGACGTCCCATATGTCCTTAACGTCCCAGACGTCCCAGATGTCTCATATGTCCCTAACGTCCCAGACGTCCCAGATGTCCAATATGTCCCATATGTCCTTAATGTCCCAAGCGTTTTAAGTGTTTCATATGTCCATAACGTCCCAGACGTCCTAAATGTCCCATATGTCCCTAACGTCCCAGACGTCCCAGCTGTCCCGTATGTCCCTAACGTCCCAGATGTCCCAGACGTCCTAGATGTCCCATATGTAACTAACGTCCCAGACGTCCTAGACGTCCCATATGTCCTTAACGTCCCAGACGTCCCAGATGTCTCATATGTCCCTAACGTCCCAGACGTCCCAGATGTCCAATATGTCCCATATGTCCCTAATGTCCCAAGCGTTTTAAGTGTTTCATATGTCCCTAACGTCCCAGACGTCCTAAATGTCCCATATGTCCCTAACGTCCCAGACGTCCCAGCTGTCCCGTATGTCCCTAACGTCCCAGACGTCCCAGACGTCCTAGATGTCCCATATGTCCCTAATATCCCAGACGTCTCAGATGTCCCATATGTCCCTAACGTCCCAGACGTCCCAGATGTCCCATATGTCCCTAACGTCCTACACGTGTTAGATGTCCCATACGTCCTTAACGTCCCAGACGTCCCAGATGCCCCATATGTTCCATATGTCCTTAACGTCCCAGACGTCCCAGATGTCTCATATGTCCCTAACGTCCCAGACGTCCCAGATGTCCCATATGTCCCATATGTCCCCTAATGTCCCAGGCGTCCTAGATGTTCCATATGTCCCTAACGTCCCAGACGTCATAAATCTCCCATATATACCTAACGTCCCAGACGTTCCAGCTGTCCCGTATGTCTCTAACGTCCCAGACGTCCTAAATTTCCCATATGTCCCTAACGTCCCAGACGTCCTAGATGTCCCATATGTCCTTAACGTCCCAGACGTCCCAGACGTCCTAGATGTCCCATATGTCCTTAACGTCCAAGACGTCCCAAATGTCCCATATGTCCCTAACGTCCCAGACGTCCCAGATGTCCCATATGTCCCATATGTCCCTAATGTCCCAGGCGTCCTAGATGTTCCATATGTCCCTAACGTCCCAGACGTCCTAAATGTCCCATATGTCCCTAACGTCCCAGACGTCCTAGACGTCCCATATGTCCTTAACTTCCCAGACGTCCCAGATGTCTCATATGACCCTAACGTCCCAGACGTACCAGATGTCCCATATGTCCCATATGTCCCTAATGTCCCAAGCGTTTTAAGTGTTCCATATGTCCCTAACGTCCCTGATGTCCTAAATGTCCCATATGTCCCTAACGTCCCAGACGTCCCAGACGTCCTAGATGTCCCTGATGTCCCTAACGTCCCAGACGTCCCAGATGTCCCATATGTCCCTAACGTCCCAGACGTCCCAGATGTCCCATATGTCCCATATGTCCCTAATGTCCCAGACGTCCCAGATGTCCCATATGTCCCTAACGTCCCAGACGTCCCAGATGTCCCATATGTCCCTAACGTCCTAGACGTCCTAGATGTCCCATACGTTTTTAACGTCCCAAATGCCCCATATGTCCCTAACGTCCCAGACGTCCCAGATGTCCCATATGTCCCATATGTCGCTAATGTCCCAGGCGTCCCAGATGTCCCATATGTCTCATATGTCCCTAATGTCTCAGGCGTCCTAAATGTCCCATATGTTTTTAACGTCCCAGACGTCCCAGACGTCCTAGATGTCTCATATGTCCCTAACGTCCCAGACGTCCCCGATGTCCCATATGTCCCATATGTCCCATATGTCCCTAATGTCCCAGGCGTCCTAGATGTTCCATATGTTCCTAACGTCCCAGACGTCCCAAAAGCCCCATATATACTTAACGTCCCAAACGTCCCAGCTGTCCCGTATGTCCCTAACGTCCCAGACGTTCCAGACGTCCTAGATGTCCCATATGTCCCTAACGTCCCAGATGTCCTAGATGTCCTATATGTCCCTAACGTCCCAGACGTCCCAGATGTCCCATATGTCCCATATGTCCCTAATGTCCCAGGCGTCCCAGACGTCTCAGACGTCCCAGACGTCCTAGATGTCCCATATGTCCCTAACGTCCCAGACGTCCAAGATGTCCCATATGTCCCTAATGTCCCAAGCGTCCCAGATGTCCCATATGTCCCATATGTCCCATATGTCCCATATGTCCCTATTGTCCCAGGCGTCCTAAACGTCCCATATGTCCTTAACGTCCCAGACGTCCCAGACGTCTTAGATGTAGCATATGTCCTTAACGTCCCAGACGTCGCAGATGTCTCATATGTCCCATATGTCCCTAATGTCCCAGGCGCCCTAAATGTCCCAAATGTCCTAAACGTCCCAGACGTCCCAGACGTCCTAGACATCCCATATGTCCTTAACGTCCGAGACGTCCCAGATGCCCCATATGTCCCTAACGTCCCAGAAGTTCCAGATGTCCCATATGTCCCATATGTCCCTAATGTCCCAAGCGTCCTAGATGTTCCGTATGTCCCTAACTTACAAGACGTCCTAAATGTCCCATATGTCCTTAACGTCCTAGACGTCCCAGATGTCCCATATGTCCCTAACGTCCCAGACGTCCCAGCTGTTCCATATGTCCCATATGTCCCTAATGTCCCTGGCGTCCTAAATGTTCCATATGTCCCTAACGTCCCAGACGTCCTGAATGTCCCATATGTCCCTAACGTCCCAGATGTCCCAACTGTCCCGTATGTCCCTAACGTCCTAAACGTCCCAGACGTCCTAGATGTCCCATATGTCTCTAACGTCCCAGATGTCCTAGATGTCCTATATGTCCCTAACGTCCCAGACGTCCCAGACGTCCCAGATGTCCCATATGTTTTATATGTCCCTAATGTCCCAAACGTCCCAGATGTCCCATATGTCCCATATGTCCCTAATGTCCCAGGCGTCCTAAATGTCCCATATTTCCTTAACGTCCCAAACGTCCTAGATGTCCCATATGTCCCTAACGTCCCAGACGTCCCAGATGTACCATATGTTCCATATGTCCCTAATGTCCTAGGCGTCCTAAATATCCCACATGTCCTTAACGTCCCAGACGTCCCAGACGTCCTAGATGTCCCATATGTCCTTAACGCCACAGACGTCCCAGATGTCCCATTAATCCCTAACGTCCCAGGCGTCCCATATGTCCCATATTTCCCTAATGTTCCAGGCGTCCCAGATGTCCCATATGTGCCATACGTCATTAATGTCCCAGGCGTCCTAAATGTCCCATATGTCCTAAACGTCCCAGACGTCCCAGACGTCCTAGATGTCCCATATGTCCTTAACGTCTCAGGCGCCCCAGATGTCCCATATGTCACATACGTCTCTAATGTCCCAGGCGTCCTAGATGTTCCATATGTCCCTAACGTCCCAGACGTCATAAAAGTCCCATATGTCCCTAACGTCCCAGACGTCCCAGCTGTCCCGTATGTCCCTAACGTCCCAGTCGTCCTAGACGTCCTAGATGTCCCATATGTTCCTAACGTCCCAGACGTCATAAAAGTCCCATATGTCCCTAACGTCCCAGACGTCCCAGCTGTCCCGTATGTCCCTAACGTCCCAGTCGTCCTAGACGTCCTAGATGTTCCATATGTCCCTAACGTCCCAGACGTCATAAAAGTCCCATATGTCCCTAACGTCCCAGACGTCCCAGCTGTCCCATATGTCCCTAACGTCCCAGACGTCCCAGCCGTCCTAGATGTCCCATATGTCCCTAACGTCCCAGATGTCCTAGATGTCCTATATGTCCCTAACGTCCCAGACGTTCCAGATGTCCCATATGTCCCTAATGTCCCAGGCGTCCCAGACGTCTCAGACGTCCCAGACGTCCTAGATGTCCCATATGTCCCTAACGTCCCAGACGTCCAAGATGTCCCATATGTCCCTAATGTCCCAGGCGTCCCAGATGTCCCATATGTCCCATATGTCCCATATGTCCCTAATGTCCCAGGCGTCCTAAATGTCCCATATGTCCTTAACGTCCCAGACGTCCCAGACGTCTTAGATGTAGCATATGTCCTTAACGTCCCAGACGTCGCAGATGTCTCATATGTCCCATATGTCCCTAATGTCCCAGGCGCCCTAAATGTCCCAAATGTCCTTAACGTCTTAGACGTCCCAGACGTCCTAAACGTCCCATGTGTCCTTAACGTCCGAGACGTCCCAGATGCCCCATATGTCCCTAACGTCCCAGACGTTCCAGATTTCCCATATGTCCCATATGTCCCTAATGTCCCAAGCGTCATAGATGTTCCGTATGTCCCTAACTTCCAAGACGTCCTAAATGTCCAATATGTCCCTAATGTCCCAGACGTCCCAGATGTCCCATATGTCCCTAACGTCCCAGACATCCCAGCTGTTTCATATGTCCCATATGTCCCTAATGTCCCTGGCGTCCTAAATGTTCCATATGTCCCTAACGTCCCAGACGTCCTGAATGTCCCATATGTCCCTAACGTCCCAGACGTCCCAACTGTCCCGTATGTCCCTAACGTCCTAGACGTCCCAGACGTCCTAGTTGTCCCATATGTTTCTAACGTCCCAGATGTCCTAGATGTCCTATATGTCCCTAACGTCCCAGACGTCCCAGACGTCCCAGATGTCCATATGTCTTATATGTCCCTAATGTCCCAAACGTCCCAGATGTCCCATATGTCCCATATGTCCCTAATGTCCCAGGCGTCCTAAGTGTCCCATATTTCCTTAACGTCCCAAACGTCCTAGATGTCCCATATGTCCCTAACGTCCCAGACGTCCCAGATGTCCCATATGTTCCATATGTCCCTAATGTCCTAGGCGTCCTAAATATCCCATATGTCCCAGACGTTCCCGTTGTCCTGTATGTCCCTAACGTCCCAGACGTTCCAGCTGTCCTGTATGTCCCTAACGTCCCAGACGTCCTAGATGTCCCATATGTCCTTAACGTCCCAGACGTCCCAGATGTCCCATATGTCCCATATGTCCCTAATCTCCCAGGCGTCCTAGATGTTCCATATGTCCCTAACGTCCCAGACGTCCTAAATGTCCCATATGTCCCTAACGTCCCCGACGTCCTAGACGTCCCATATGTCCTTAACGTCCCAGACGTCCCAGATGTCTCATATGTCCCTAACGTCCCAGACGTCCCAGATGTCCATATGTCCCACATGTCCCTAATGTCCCAAGCGTTTTAAGTGTTCCATATGTCCCTAACGTTCCAGATGTCCTAAATGTCCCATGTCCCTAACGTCCCAGACGTCCCAGACGTCCTAGATGTCCCATATGTCCCTAACGTCCCAGACGTCCCAGATGTCCCATATGTCCCTAACGTCCCAGACGTCCCAGATGTCCCATATGTTCCATATGTCTCTAATGTCCCAGACGTCCCAGATGTCCCATATGTCCCTAACGTCCCAGAAGTCCCAGATGTCCCATATGTCCCTAACGTCCTAGACGTCCTAGATGTCCCACACGTCCTTAAAGTCCCAGACGTCCCAGATGCCCCATATGTCCCTAACGTCCCAGACGTCCCAGATGTCCCATATGTCCCATATGTCCCTAATGTCCCAGGCGTCCCAGATGTCCCATATGTCCCATATGTCCCTAATGTCTCAGGCGTCCTAAATGTCCCATATGTTTTTAACGTCCCAGACGTCCCAGATGTCCCATATGTCCCATATGTCCCTAATGTCCCAGGCGTCCTAAGTGTCCCATATTTCCTTAACGTCCCAAACGTCCTAGATGTCCCATATGTCCCTAACGTCCCAGACGTCCCAGATGTCCCATATGTTCCATATGTCCCTAATGTCCTAGGCGTCCTAAATATCCCATATGTCCTTAACGTCCCAGACGTCCCAGACGTCCTAGATGTCCCATATGTCCTTAACGCCACAGACGTCCCAGATATCCCATTAATCCCTAACGTCCCAGGCGTCCCATATGTCCCATATTTCCCTAATGTTCCAGGCGTCCCAGATGTCCCATATGTGCCATACGTCATTAATGTCCCAGGCGTCCTAAATGTCCCATATGTCCTTAACGTCCCAGACGTCCCAGACGTCCTAGATGTCCCATATGTCCTTAACGTCTCAGGCGCCCAAGATGTCCCATATGTCACATACGTCTCTAATGTCCCAGGCGTCCTAGACGTTCCATATGTCCCTAACGTCCCAGACGTCATAAAAGTCCCATATGTCCCTAACGTCCCAGACGTCCCAGCTGTGCTGTATGTCCCTAACGTCCCAGTCGTCCTAAACGTCCTAGATGTACCATATGTTCCTAACGTCCCAGACGTCCTAGATGTCCTATATTTACCTAACGTCCCAGACGTCCCAGACGTCCCAGATGTCCCATATGTCCCATATGTCCCTAAGGTCCTAGGCGGCCCAGATGTCCCATATGTCCCATATGTCCCTAATGTCCCAGGCGTCCTAAATGTCCCATACGTCTTTAACTTCCCAGACGTCCCAGACGTCTAGATGTCTCATATGTTCTTAACGTCCCAGACGTCCCAGATGTCCCATATGTCCCTAACGTCCTAGACGTCTTAGCTGTCCCGTATGTCCCTAACGTCCCAAACGTCCCAGGCGTCCCAGATGTCCCATATGTCCCATATGTCCCTAATGTCTCAGGCGTCCTAAATGTCCCATATGTTTTTAACGTCCCAGACGTCCCAGCCGTCCTATATGTTCAATATGTCCTTAACGTCCCAGACGTCCCAGATGTCCCATATGTCCCTAACGTCCCAGACGTACCCGATGTCCCATATGTCCCATATGTCCCTAATGTTCCAGGCGTCCTAGATGTTCCATATGTTCCTAACGTCCCAGACGTCCCAAAAGTCTCATATGTCCTTAACGTCCCAAACGTCCTAGACGTCCCATATGTCCTTAACGTCCCAGACGTCCCAGATGTCTCATATGTCCCTAACGTCCCAGACGTCCCAGATGTCCAATATGTCCCATATGTCCTTAATGTCCCAAGCGTTTTAAGTGTTTCATATGTCCATAACGTCCCAGACGTCCTAAATGTCCCATATGTCCCTAACGTCCCAGACGTCCCAGCTGTCCCGTATGTCCCTAACGTCCCAGATGTCCCAGACGTCCTAGATGTCCCATATGTAACTAACGTCCCAGACGTCCTAGACGTCCCATATGTCCTTAACGTCCCAGACGTCCCAGATGTCTCATATGTCCCTAACGTCCCAGACGTCCCAGATGTCCAATATGTCCCATATGTCCCTAATGTCCCAAGCGTTTTAAGTGTTTCATATGTCCCTAACGTCCCAGACGTCCTAAATGTCCCATATGTCCCTAACGTCCCAGACGTCCCAGCTGTCCCGTATGTCCCTAACGTCCCAGACGTCCCAGACGTCCTAGATGTCCCATATGTCCCTAATATCCCAGACGTCTCAGATGTCCCATATGTCCCTAACGTCCCAGACGTCCCAGATGTCCCATATGTCCCTAACGTCCTACACGTGTTAGATGTCCCATACGTCCTTAACGTCCCAGACGTCCCAGATGCCCCATATGTTCCATATGTCCTTAACGTCCCAGACGTCCCAGATGTCTCATATGTCCCTAACGTCCCAGACGTCCCAGATGTCCCATATGTCCCATATGTCCCCTAATGTCCCAGGCGTCCTAGATGTTCCATATGTCCCTAACGTCCCAGACGTCATAAATCTCCCATATATACCTAACGTCCCAGACGTTCCAGCTGTCCCGTATGTCTCTAACGTCCCAGACGTCCTAAATTTCCCATATGTCCCTAACGTCCCAGACGTCCTAGATGTCCCATATGTCCTTAACGTCCCAGACGTCCCAGACGTCCTAGATGTCCCATATGTCCTTAACGTCCAAGACGTCCCAAATGTCCCATATGTCCCTAACGTCCCAGACGTCCCAGATGTCCCATATGTCCCATATGTCCCTAATGTCCCAGGCGTCCTAGATGTTCCATATGTCCCTAACGTCCCAGACGTCCTAAATGTCCCATATGTCCCTAACGTCCCAGACGTCCTAGACGTCCCATATGTCCTTAACTTCCCAGACGTCCCAGATGTCTCATATGACCCTAACGTCCCAGACGTACCAGATGTCCCATATGTCCCATATGTCCCTAATGTCCCAAGCGTTTTAAGTGTTCCATATGTCCCTAACGTCCCTGATGTCCTAAATGTCCCATATGTCCCTAACGTCCCAGACGTCCCAGACGTCCTAGATGTCCCTGATGTCCCTAACGTCCCAGACGTCCCAGATGTCCCATATGTCCCTAACGTCCCAGACGTCCCAGATGTCCCATATGTCCCATATGTCCCTAATGTCCCAGACGTCCCAGATGTCCCATATGTCCCTAACGTCCCAGACGTCCCAGATGTCCCATATGTCCCTAACGTCCTAGACGTCCTAGATGTCCCATACGTTTTTAACGTCCCAAATGCCCCATATGTCCCTAACGTCCCAGACGTCCCAGATGTCCCATATGTCCCATATGTCGCTAATGTCCCAGGCGTCCCAGATGTCCCATATGTCTCATATGTCCCTAATGTCTCAGGCGTCCTAAATGTCCCATATGTTTTTAACGTCCCAGACGTCCCAGACGTCCTAGATGTCTCACATGTCCCTAACGTCCCAGACGTCCCCGATGTCCCATATGTCCCATATGTCCCATATGTCCCTAATGTCCCAGGCGTCCTAGATGTTCCATATGTTCCTAACGTCCCAGACGTCCCAAAAGCCCCATATATACTTAACGTCCCAAACGTCCCAGCTGTCCCGTATGTCCCTAACGTCCCAGACGTTCCAGACGTCCTAGATGTCCCATATGTCCCTAACGTCCCAGATGTCCTAGATGTCCTATATGTCCCTAACGTCCCAGACGTCCCAGATGTCCCATATGTCCCATATGTCCCTAATGTCCCAGGCGTCCCAGACGTCTCAGACGTCCCAGACGTCCTAGATGTCCCATATGTCCCTAACGTCCCAGACGTCCAAGATGTCCCATATGTCCCTAATGTCCCAAGCGTCCCAGATGTCCCATATGTCCCATATGTCCCATATGTCCCATATGTCCCTATTGTCCCAGGCGTCCTAAACGTCCCATATGTCCTTAACGTCCCAGACGTCCCAGACGTCTTAGATGTAGCATATGTCCTTAACGTCCCAGACGTCGCAGATGTCTCATATGTCCCATATGTCCCTAATGTCCCAGGCGCCCTAAATGTCCCAAATGTCCTAAACGTCCCAGACGTCCCAGACGTCCTAGACATCCCATATGTCCTTAACGTCCGAGACGTCCCAGATGCCCCATATGTCCCTAACGTCCCAGAAGTTCCAGATGTCCCATATGTCCCATATGTCCCTAATGTCCCAAGCGTCCTAGATGTTCCGTATGTCCCTAACTTACAAGACGTCCTAAATGTCCCATATGTCCTTAACGTCCTAGACGTCCCAGATGTCCCATATGTCCCTAACGTCCCAGACGTCCCAGCTGTTCCATATGTCCCATATGTCCCTAATGTCCCTGGCGTCCTAAATGTTCCATATGTCCCTAACGTCCCAGACGTCCTGAATGTCCCATATGTCCCTAACGTCCCAGATGTCCCAACTGTCCCGTATGTCCCTAACGTCCTAAACGTCCCAGACGTCCTAGATGTCCCATATGTCTCTAACGTCCCAGATGTCCTAGATGTCCTATATGTCCCTAACGTCCCAGACGTCCCAGACGTCCCAGATGTCCCATATGTTTTATATGTCCCTAATGTCCCAAACGTCCCAGATGTCCCATATGTCCCATATGTCCCTAATGTCCCAGGCGTCCTAAATGTCCCATATTTCCTTAACGTCCCAAACGTCCTAGATGTCCCATATGTCCCTAACGTCCCAGACGTCCCAGATGTACCATATGTTCCATATGTCCCTAATGTCCTAGGCGTCCTAAATATCCCACATGTCCTTAACGTCCCAGACGTCCCAGACGTCCTAGATGTCCCATATGTCCTTAACGCCACAGACGTCCCAGATGTCCCATTAATCCCTAACGTCCCAGGCGTCCCATATGTCCCATATTTCCCTAATGTTCCAGGCGTCCCAGATGTCCCATATGTGCCATACGTCATTAATGTCCCAGGCGTCCTAAATGTCCCATATGTCCTAAACGTCCCAGACGTCCCAGACGTCCTAGATGTCCCATATGTCCTTAACGTCTCAGGCGCCCCAGATGTCCCATATGTCACATACGTCTCTAATGTCCCAGGCGTCCTAGATGTTCCATATGTCCCTAACGTCCCAGACGTCATAAAAGTCCCATATGTCCCTAACGTCCCAGACGTCCCAGCTGTCCCGTATGTCCCTAACGTCCCAGTCGTCCTAGACGTCCTAGATGTCCCATATGTTCCTAACGTCCCAGACGTCATAAAAGTCCCATATGTCCCTAACGTCCCAGACGTCCCAGCTGTCCCGTATGTCCCTAACGTCCCAGTCGTCCTAGACGTCCTAGATGTTCCATATGTCCCTAACGTCCCAGACGTCATAAAAGTCCCATATGTCCCTAACGTCCCAGACGTCCCAGCTGTCCCATATGTCCCTAACGTCCCAGACGTCCCAGCCGTCCTAGATGTCCCATATGTCCCTAACGTCCCAGATGTCCTAGATGTCCTATATGTCCCTAACGTCCCAGACGTTCCAGATGTCCCATATGTCCCTAATGTCCCAGGCGTCCCAGACGTCTCAGACGTCCCAGACGTCCTAGATGTCCCATATGTCCCTAACGTCCCAGACGTCCAAGATGTCCCATATGTCCCTAATGTCCCAGGCGTCCCAGATGTCCCATATGTCCCATATGTCCCATATGTCCCTAATGTCCCAGGCGTCCTAAATGTCCCATATGTCCTTAACGTCCCAGACGTCCCAGACGTCTTAGATGTAGCATATGTCCTTAACGTCCCAGACGTCGCAGATGTCTCATATGTCCCATATGTCCCTAATGTCCCAGGCGCCCTAAATGTCCCAAATGTCCTTAACGTCTTAGACGTCCCAGACGTCCTAAACGTCCCATATGTCCTTAACGTCCGAGACGTCCCAGATGCCCCATATGTCCCTAACGTCCCAGACGTTCCAGATTTCCCATATGTCCCATATGTCCCTAATGTCCCAAGCGTCATAGATGTTCCGTATGTCCCTAACTTCCAAGACGTCCTAAATGTCCAATATGTCCCTAATGTCCCAGACGTCCCAGATGTCCCATATGTCCCTAACGTCCCAGACATCCCAGCTGTTTCATATGTCCCATATGTCCCTAATGTCCCTGGCGTCCTAAATGTTCCATATGTCCCTAACGTCCCAGACGTCCTGAATGTCCCATATGTCCCTAACGTCCCAGACGTCCCAACTGTCCCGTATGTCCCTAACGTCCTAGACGTCCCAGACGTCCTAGATGTCCCATATGTTTCTAACGTCCCAGATGTCCTAGATGTCCTATATGTCCCTAACGTCCCAGACGTCCCAGACGTCCCAGATGTCCATATGTCTTATATGTCCCTAATGTCCCAAACGTCCCAGATGTCCCATATGTCCCATATGTCCCTAATGTCCCAGGCGTCCTAAGTGTCCCATATTTCCTTAACGTCCCAAACGTCCTAGATGTCCCATATGTCCCTAACGTCCCAGACGTCCCAGATGTCCCATATGTTCCATATGTCCCTAATGTCCTAGGCGTCCTAAATATCCCATATGTCCTTAACGTCCCAGACGTCCCAGACGTCCTAGATGTCCCATATGTCCTTAACGCCACAGACGTCCCAGATATCCCATTAATCCCTAACGTCCCAGGCGTCCCATATGTCCCATATTTCCCTAATGTTCCAGGCGTCCCAGATGTCCCATATGTGCCATACGTCATTAATGTCCCAGGCGTCCTAAATGTCCCATATGTCCTTAACGTCCCAGACGTCCCAGACGTCCTAGATGTCCCATATGTCCTTAACGTCTCAGGCGCCCAAGATGTCCCATATGTCACATGCGTCTCTAATGTCCCAGGCGTCCTAGACGTTCCATATGTCCCTAACGTCCCAGACGTCATAAAAGTCCCATATGTCCCTAACGTCCCAGACGTCCCAGCTGTGCTGTATGTCCCTAACGTCCCAGTCGTCCTAAACGTCCTAGATGTACCATATGTTCCTAACGTCCCAGACGTCCTAGATGTCCTATATTTACCTAACGTCCCAGACGTCCCAGACGTCCCAGATGTCCCATATGTCCCATATGTCCCTAAGGTCCTAGGCGGCCCAGATGTCCCATATGTCCCATATGTCCCTAATGTCCCAGGCGTCCTAAATGTCCCATACGTCTTTAACTTCCCAGACGTCCCAGACGTCTAGATGTCTCATATGTTCTTAACGTCCCAGACGTCCCAGATGTCCCATATGTCCCTAACGTCCTAGACGTCTTAGCAGTCCCGTATGTCCCTAACGTCCCAAACGTCCCAGACGTCTTAGATGTCCCATATGTCCCTAACGTCCCAGACGTCCCAGATGACCCATATGTCCCTAACGTATCAGACGTCCCAGATGTCCCATATATCCCATATGTCCCTAATGTCCCAGACGTCCTAGATGTCCCATATGTCCCATATGTCCCTAATGTCCCAAGCGTTTTAAGTGTTCCATATGTCCCTAACGTCCCAGACGTCCTAAATGTCCCATATGTCCCTAACGTCCCAGACGTCCCAGCTGTCCCGTATGTCCCTAACGTCCCAGACGTCCCAGACGTCGTAGATGTCTCATATGTCCCTAACGTCCCAGACGTCCCAGATGTCCCATATGTCCCTAACGGCCCAGACGTCCCAGATGTCCCATATGCCCATGTGTCCCTAATATCCCAGACGTACCAGATGTCCCATATGTCCCTAACGTCCCAGACGTCCCAGATGCCCCATATGTCCCTAACGTCCTAGACGTGTTAGATGTCCCATACGTCCTTAACGTCCCAGATGCCCCATATGTTCCATATGTCCTTAACGTCCCAGACGTCGCAGATGTCTCATATGTCCCTAACGTCCCAGACGTCCCAGATGTCCCATATGTCCCATATGTCCCTAATGTCCCAGGCGTCCTAGATGTTCCATATGTCCCTAACGTCCCAGACGTCATAAATCTCCCATATATCCCTAACGTCCCAGACGTTCCAGTTGTCCTGTATGTCCCTAACGTCCCAGACGTTCCAGCTGTCCTGTATGTCCCTAACGTCCCAGACGTCCTAGATGTCCCATATGTCCTTAACGTCCCAGACGTCCCAGATGTCCCATATGTCCCATATGTCCCTAATCTCCCAGGCGTCCTAGATGTTCCATATGTCCCTAACGTCCCAGACGTCCTAAATGTCCCATATGTCCCTAACGTCCCCGACGTCCTAGACGTCCCATATGTCCTTAACGTCCCAGACGTCCCAGATGTCTCATATGTCCCTAACGTCCCAGACGTCCCAGATGTCCATATGTCCCACATGTCCCTAATGTCATAAGCGTTTTAAGTGTTCCATATGTCCCTAACGTTCCAGATGTCCTAAATGTCCCATGTCCCTAACGTCCCAGACGTCCCAGACGTCCTAGATGTCCCATATGTCCCTAACGTCCCAGACGTCCCAGATGTCCCATATGTCCCTAACGTCCCAGACGTCCCAGATGTCCCATATGTTCCATATGTCTCTAATGTCCCAGACGTCCCAGATGTCCCATATGTCCCTAACGTCCCAGAAGTCCCAGATGTCCCATATGTCCCTAACGTCCTAGACGTCCTAGATGTCCCACACGTCCTTAAAGTCCCAGACGTCCCAGATGCCCCATATGTCCCTAACGTCCCAGACGTCCCAGATGTCCCATATGTCCCATATGTCCCTAATGTCCCAGGCGTCCCAGATGTCCCATATGTCCCATATGTCCCTAATGTCTCAGGCGTCCTAAATGTCCCATATGTTTTTAACGTCCCAGACGTCCCAGATGTCCCATATGTCCCATATGTCCCTAATGTCCCAGGCGTCCTAAGTGTCCCATATTTCCTTAACGTCCCAAACGTCCTAGATGTCCCATATGTCCCTAACGTCCCAGACGTCCCAGATGTCCCATATGTTCCATATGTCCCTAATGTCCTAGGCGTCCTAAATATCCCATATGTCCTTAACGTCCCAGACGTCCCCAGACGTCCTAGATGTCCCATATGTCCTTAACGCCACAGACGTCCCAGATATCCCATTAATCCCTAACGTCCCAGGCGTCCCATATGTCCCATATTTCCCTAATGTTCCAGGCGTCCCAGATGTCCCATATGTGCCATACGTCATTAATGTCCCAGGCGTCCTAAATGTCCCATATGTCCTTAACGTCCCAGACGTCCCAGACGTCCTAGATGTCCCATATGTCCTTAACGTCTCAGGCGCCCAAGATGTCCCATATGTCACATACGTCTCTAATGTCCCAGGCGTCCTAGACGTTCCATATGTCCCTAACGTCCCAGACGTCATAAAAGTCCCATATGTCCCTAACGTCCCAGACGTCCCAGCTGTGCTGTATGTCCCTAACGTCCCAGTCGTCCTAAACGTCCTAGATGTACCATATGTTCCTAACGTCCAGACGTCCTAGATGTCCTATATTTACCTAACGTCCCCAGACGTCCCAGACGTCCCAGATGTCCCATATGTCCCATATATCCCTAAGGTCCTAGGCGGGCCCAGATGTCCCATATGTCCCATATGTCCCTAATGTCCCAGGCGTCCTAAATGTCCCATACGTCTTTAACTTCCCAGACGTCCCAGACGTCTAGATGTCTCATATGTTCTTAACGTCCCAGACGTCCCAGATGTCCCATATGTCCCTAACGTCCTAGACGTCTTAGCTGTCCCGTATGTCCCTAACGTCCCCAAACGTCCCAGACGTCTTAGATGTCCCATATGTCCCTAACGTCCCAGACGTCTCAGATGACCCATATGTCCCTAACGTATCAGACGTCCCAGATGTCCCATATATCCCATATGTCCCTAATGTCCCAGACGTCCTAGATGTCCCATATGTCCCATATTCCATGTCCCTAAGTCCAAGCGTTTTAAGTGTTCCATATGTCCCTAACGTCCCAGACGTCCTAAATGTCCCATATGTCCCTTAACGTCCCAGACGTCCCAGCTGTCCCGTATGTCCCTAACGTCCCAGACGTCCCAGACGTCGTAGATGTCTCATATGTCCCTAACGTCCAGACGTCCCAGATGTCCCATATGTCCCTAACGGCCCAGACGTCCCAGATGTCCCATATGCCCATGTGTCCCTAATATCCCAGACGTACCAGATGTCCCATATGTCCCTAACGTCCCAGACGTCCCAGATGCCCCATATGTCCCTAACGTCCTAGACGTGTTAGATGTCCCATACGTCCTTAACGTCCCAGATGCCCCATATGTTCCATATGTCCTTAACGTCCCAGACGTCGCAGATGTCTCATATGTCCCTAACGTCCCAGACGTCCCAGATGTCCCATATGTCCCATATGTCCCTAATGTCCCAGGCGTCCTAGATGTTCCATATGTCCCTAACGTCCCAGACGTCATAAATCTCCCATATATCCCTAACGTCCCAGACGTTCCAGTTGTCCTGTATGTCCCTAACGTCCCAGACGTTCCAGCTGTCCTGTATGTCCCTAACGTCCCAGACGTCCTAGATGTCCCATATGTCCTTAACGTCCCAGACGTCCCAGACGACCTAGATGTCCCATATGTCCTTAACGTCCCAGACGTCCCAAATGTCCCATATGTCCCTAACGTCCCAGACGTCCCAGATGTCCCATATGTCCCATATGTCCCTAATCTCCAGGCGTCCTAGATGTTCCATATGTCCCTAACGTCCCAGACGTCCTAAATGTCCCATATGTCCCTAACGTCCCCGACGTCCTAGACGTCCCATATGTCCTTAACGTCCCAGACGTCCCAGATGTCTCATATGTCCCTAACGTCCCAGACGTCCCAGATGTCCATATGTCCCACATGTCCCTAATGTCCCAAGCGTTTTAAGTGTTCCATATGTCCCTAACGTTCCAGATGTCCTAAATGTCCCATGTCCCTAACGTCCCAGACGTCCCAGACGTCCCAGATGTCCCATATGTCCCTAACGTCCCAGAAGTCCCAGATGTCCCATATGTCCCTAACGTCCTAGACGTCCTAGATGTCCCACACGTCCTTAACGTCCCAGACGTCCCAGATGCCCCCATATGTCCCTAACGTCCCAGACGTCCCAGATGTCCCATATGTCCCATATGTCCCTAATGTCCCAGGCGTCCCAGATGTCCCATATGTCCCATATGTCCCTAATGTCTCAGGCGTCCTAAATGTCCCATATGTTTTTAACGTCCCAGACGTCCCAGATGTCTCATATGTCCCTAACGTCCCAGACGTCCCAGATGTCCATATGTCCCACATGTCCCTAATGTCCCAAGCGTTTTAAGTGTTCCATATGTCCCTAACGTTCCAGATGTCCTAAATGTCCCATGTCCCTAACGTCCCAGACGTCCCAGACGTCCTAGATGTCCCATATGTCCCTAACGTCCCAGACGTCCCAGATGTCCCATATGTCCCTAACGTCCCAGACGTCCCAGATGTCCCATATGTTCCATATGTCCCTAACGTCCCAGAAGTCCCAGATGTCCCATATGTCCCTAACGTCCCAGACGTCCCAGATGTCCCATATGTTCCATATGTCTCTAATGTCCCAGACGTCCCAGATGTCCCATATGTCCCTAACGTCCCAGAAGTCCCAGATGTCCCATATGTCCCTAACGTCCTAGACGTCCTAGATGTCCCACACGTCCTTAACGTCCCAGACGTCCCAGATGCCCCATATGTCCCTAACGTCCCAGATGTCCCAGATGTCCCATATGTCCCATATGTCCCTAATGTCCCAGGCGTCCCAGATGTCCCATATGTCCCATATGTTCCTAATGTCTCAGGCGTCCTAAATGTCCCATATGTTTTTAACGTCCCAGACGTCCCAGCCGTCCTATATGTCCAATATGTCCTTAACGTCCCAGACGTCCCAGATGTCCCATATGTCCCTAATGTCCCAGACGTCCCCGATGTCCCATATGTCCCATATATCCCTAATGTCCCAGGCGTCCTAGATGTTCCATATGTTCCTAACGTCCCAGACGTCCCAAAAGTCCCATATGTCCTTAACGTCCCAAACGTCCCAGCTGTCCCGTATGTCCCTAACGTCCCGGATGTCCCAGACGTCCTAGATGTCCCATATGTAACTAACGTCCCAGACGTCCTAGACGTCCCATATGTCCTTAACGTCCCAGACGTCCCAGATGTCTCATATGTCCCTAACGTCCCAGACGTCCCAGATGTTCAATATGTCCAATATGTCCCTAATGTCCCAAGCGTTTTAAGTGTTCCATATGTCCCTAACGTCCCAGACGTCCTAAATGTCCCATATGTCCCTAACGTCCCAGATGTCCCAGCTGTCCCGTATGTCCCTAACGTCCCAGACGTCCCAGACGTCCTAGATGTCCCATATGTCCCTAACGTCCCAAACGTCCCAGATGTCCCATATGTCCCTAACGGCCCAGAAGTCCCAGATGTCCCATATGTCCCATATGTCCCTAATATCCCAGACGTCTCATATGTCCCTAACGTCCCAGACGTCCCAGATGTCCCATATGTCCCTAACGTCCTACACGTGTTAGATGTCCCATACGTCCTTAACGTCCCAGACGTCCCAGATGCCCCATATGTTCCATATGTCCTTAACGTCCCAGACGTCCCAGATGTCTCATATGTCCCTAACGTCCCAGACGTTCCAGATTTCCCATATGTCCCATATGTCCCTAATGTCCCAAGCGTCATAGATGTTCCGTATGTCCCTAACTTCCAAGACGTCCTAAATGTCCGATATGTCCTTAACGTCCGAGACGTCCCAGATGCCCCATATGTCCCTAACGTCCCAGACGTTCCAGATTTCCCATATGTCCCATATGTCCCTAATGTCCCAAGCGTCATAGATGTTCCGTATGTCCCTAACTTCCAAGACGTCCTAAATGTCCCATATGTCCTTAACGTCCTAGACGTCCCAGCTGTTTCATATGTCCCATATGTCCCTAATGTCCCTGGCGTCCTAAATGTCCCATATGTCCCTAACGTCCCAGACATCCCAGCTGTTTCATATGTCCCATATGTCCCTAATGTCCCTGGCGTTCTAAATGTTCCATATGTCCCTAACGTCCCAGACGTCCTGAATGTCCCATATGTCCCAAACGTCCCAGACGTCCCAACTGTCCCGTATGTCCCTAACGTCCTAGACGTCCCAGACGTCCTAGATGTCCCATATGTTTCTAACGTCCCAGATGTCCTAGATGTCCTATATGTCCCTAACGTCCCAGACGTCCCAGACGTCCCAGATGTCCATATGTCTTATATGTCCCTAATGTCCCAAACGTCCCAGATGTCCCATATGTCCCATATGTCCCTAATGTCCCAGGCGTCCTAAGTGTCCCATATTTCCTTAACGTCCCAAACGTCCTAGATGTCCCATATGTCCCTAACGTCCCAGACGTCCCAGATGTCCCATATGTTCCATATGTCCCTAATGTCCTAGGCGTCCTAAATATCCCATATGTCCTTAACGTCCCAGACGTCCCAGACGTCCTAGATGTCCCATATGTCCTTAACGCCACAGACGTCCCAGATATCCCATTAATTCCTAACGTCCCAGGCGTCCCATATGTCCCATATTTCCCTAATGTTCCAGGCGTCCCAGATGTCCCATATGTGCCATACGTCATTAATGTCCCAGGCGTCCTAAATGTCCCATATGTCCTTAACGTCCCAGACGTCCTAGACGTCCTAGATGTCCCATATGTCCTTAACGTCTCAGGCGCCCAAGATGTCCCATATGTCACATACGTCTCTAATGTCCCAGGCGTCCTAGATGTTCCATATGTCCCTAACGTCCCAGACGTCATAAAAGTCCCATATGTCCCTAACGTCCCAGACGTCCCAGCTGTCCCGTATGTCCCTAACGTCCCAGTCGTCCTAAACGTCCTAGATGTACCATATGTTCCTAACGTCCCAGACGTCCTAGATGTCCTATATTTACCTAACGTCCCAGACGTCCCAGACGTCCCAGATGTCCCATATGTCCCTAAGGTCCTAGGCGGCCCAGATGTCGCATATGTCCCATATGTCCCTAATGTCCCAGGCGTCCTAAATGTCCCATACGTCTTTAACTTCCCAGACGTCCCAGACGTCTAGATGTCTCATATGTCCTTAACGTCCCAGACGTCCCAGATGTCCCATATGTCCCTAACGTCCTAGACTTCTTAGCTGTCCCGTATGTCCCTAACGTCCCAAACGTCCCAGACGTCTTAGATGTCCCATATGTCCCTAACGTCCCAGACGTCCCAGATGACCCATATGTCCCTAACGTATCAGACGTCCCAGATGTCCCATATATCCCATATGTCCCTAATGTCCCAGACGTCCTAGATGTCCCATATGTCCCATATGTCCCTAATGTCCCAAGCGTTTTAAGTGTTCCATATGTCCCTAACGTCCCAGACGTCCTAAATGTCTCATATGTCCCTAACGTCCCAGACGTCCCAGCTGTCCCGTATGTCCCTAACGTCCCAGACGTCCCAGACGTCGTAGATGTCTCATATGTCCCTAACGTCCCAGACGTCCCAGATGTCCCATATGTCCCTAACGGCCCAGACGTCCCAGATGTCCCATATGCCCATGTGTTCCTAATATCCCAGACGTACCAGATGTCCCATATGTCCCTAACGTCCCAGACGTCCCAGATGCCCCATATGTCCCTAACGTCCTAGACGTGTTAGATGTCCCATACGTCCTTAACGTCCCAGATGCCCCATATGTTCCATATGTCCTTAACGTCCCAGACGTCGCAGATGTCTCATATGTCCCTAACGTCCCAGACGTCCCAGATGTCCCATATGTCCCATATGTCCCTAATGTCCCAGGCGTCCTAGATGTTCCATATGTCCCTAACGTCCCAGACGTCATAAATCTCCCATATATCCCTAACGTCCCAGACGTTCCAGCTGTCCTGTATGTCCCTAACGTCCCAGACGTTCCAGCTGTCCTGTATGTCCCTAACGTCCCAGACGTCCTAGATGTCCCATATGTCCTTAACGTCCCAGACGTCCCAGACGTCCTAGATGTCCCATATGTCCTTAACGTCCCAGACGTCCCAAATGTCCCATATGTCCCTAACGTCCCAGACGTCCCAGATGTCCCATATGTCCCATATGTCCCTAATCTCCCAGGCGTCCTAGATGTTCCATATGTCCCTAACGTCCCAGACGTCCTAAATGTCCCATATGTCCCTAACGTCCCAGACGTCCTAGACGTCCCATATGTCCTTAACGTCCCAGACGTCCCAGATGTCTCATATGTCCCTAACGTCCCAGACGTCCCAG
Source organism: Agriotes lineatus (assembly GCA_940337035.1). Taxonomy (NCBI): domain Eukaryota; kingdom Metazoa; phylum Arthropoda; class Insecta; order Coleoptera; family Elateridae; genus Agriotes; species Agriotes lineatus. The sequence goes on along the minus strand of CALNHX010007434.1, from coordinate 46,715 downwards.
ATGTCCATATGTCCCACATGTCCCTAATGTCCCAAGCGTTTTAAGTGTTCCATATGTCCCTAACGTTCCAGATGTCCTAAATGTCCCATGTCCCTAACGTCCCAGACGTCCCAGACGTCCCAGATGTCCCATATGTCCCTAACGTCCCAGAAGTCCCAGATGTCCCATATGTCCCTAACGTCCTAGACGTCCTAGATGTCCCACACGTCCTTGACGTCCCAGACGTCCCAGATGCCCCATATGTCCCTAACGTCCCAGACGTCCCAGATGTCCCATATGTCCCATATGTCCCTAATGTCCCAGGCGTCCCAGATGTCCCATATGTCCCATATGTCCCTAATGTCTCAGGCGTCCTAAATGTCCCATATGTTTTTAACGTCCCAGACGTCCCAGATGTCTCATATGTCCCTAACGTCCCAGACGTCCCAGATTTCCATATGTCCCACATGTCCCTAATGTCCCAAGCGTTTTAAGTGTTCCATATGTCCCTAACGTTCCAGATGTCCTAAATGTCCCATGTCCCTAACGTCCCAGACGTCCCAGACGTCCTAGATGTCCCATATGTCCCTAACGTCCCAGACGTCCCAGATGTCCCATATGTCCCTAACGTCCCAGACGTCCCAGATGTCCCATATGTTCCATATGTCTCTAATGTCCCAGACGTCCCAGATGTCCCATATGTCCCTAACGTCCCAGAAGTCCCAGATGTCCCATATGTCCCTAACGTCCTAGATGTCCCACACGTCCTTAACGTCCCAGACGTCCCAGATGCCCCATATGTCCCTAACGTCCCAGACGTCCCAGATGTCCCATATGTCCCATATGTCCCTAATGTCCCAGGCGTCCCAGATGTCCCATATGTCCCATATGTCCCTAATGTCTCAGGCGTCCTAAATGTCCCATATGTTTTTAACGTCCCAGACGTCCCAGATGTCTCATATGTCCCTAACGTCCCAGACGTCCCAGATTTCCATATGTCCCACATGTCCCTAATGTCCCAAGCGTTTTAAGTGTTCCATATGTCCCTAACGTTCCAGATGTCCTAAATGTCCCATGTCCCTAACGTCCCAGACGTCCCAGACGTCCCAGATGTCCCATATGTCCCTAACGTCCCAGAAGTCCCAGATGTCCCATATGTCCCTAACGTCCTAGACGTCCTAGATGTCCCACACGTCCTTGACGTCTCAGGCGTCCTAAATGTCCCATATGTTTTTAACGTCCCAGACGTCCCAGATGTCCCATATGTCCCTAATGTCCCAGACGTCCCCGATGTCCCATATGTCCCATATGTCCCTAATGTCCCAGGCGTCCTAGATGTTCCATATGTTCCTAACGTCCCAGACGTCCCAAAAGTCCCATATGTCCTTAACGTCCCAAACGTCCCAGCTGTCCCGTATGTCCCTAACGTCCCGGATGTCCCAGACGTCCTAGATGTCCCATATGTAACTAACGTCCCAGACGTCCTAGACGTCCCATATGTCCTTAACGTCCCAGACGTCCCAGATGTCTCATATGTCCCTAACGTCCCAGACGTCCCATATGTCTCATATGTCCCTAACGTCCTAGACGTCTTAGCTGTCCCGTATGTCCCTAACGTCCCAAACGTTCCAGACGTCTTAGATGTCCCATATGTCCCTAACGTCCCAGACGTCCCAGATGACCCATATGTCCCTAACGTATCAGACGTCTCAGATGTCCCATATATCCCATATGTCCCTAATGTCCCAGACGTCCTAGATGTCCCATATGTCCCATATGTCCCTAATGTCCCAAGCGTTTTAAGTGTTCCATATGTCCCTAACGTCCCAGACGTCCTAAATGTCCCATATGTCCCTAACGTCCCAGACGTCCCAGCTTTCCCGTATGTCCCTAACGTCCCAGACGTCCCAGACGTCGTAGATGTCTCATATGTCCCTAACGTCCCAGACGTCCCAGATGTCCCATATGTCCCTAACGGCCCAGACGTCCCAGATGTCCCATATGCCCATGTGTCCCTAATATCCCAGACGTACCAGATGTCCCATATGTCCCTAACGTCCCAGACGTCCCAGATGCCCCATATGTCCCTAACGTCCTAGATGTGTTAGATGTCCCATACGTCCTTAACGTCCCAGATGCCCCATATGTTCCATATGTCCTTAACGTCCCAGACGTCGCAGATGTCTCATATGTTCCTAACGTCCCAGACGTCCCAGATGTCCCATATGTCCCATATGTCCCTAATGTCCCAGGCGTCCTAGATGTTCCATATGTCCCTAACGTCCCAGACGTCATAAATCTCCCATATATCCCTAACGTCCCAGACGTTCCAGCTGTCCTGTATGTCCCTAACGTCCCAGACGTTCCAGCTGTCCTGTATGTCCCTAACGTCCCAGACGTCCTAGATGTCCCATATGTCCTTAACGTCCCAGACGTCCCAGACGTCCTAGATGTCCCATATGTCCTTAACGTCCCAGACGTCCCAAATGTCCCATATGTCCCTAACGTCCCAGACGTCCCAGATGTCCCATATGTCCCATATGTCCCAGACGTCCTAAATGTCCCATATGTCCCTAACGTCCCAGACGTCCTAGACGTCCCATATGTCCTTAACGTCCCAGACGTCCCAGCTGTCTCATATGTCCCTAACGTCCCAGACGTCCCAGATGTCCATATGTCCCACATGTCCCTAATGTCCCAAGAGTTTTAAGTGTTCCATATGTCCCTAACGTTCCAGATGTCCTAAATGTCCCATGTCCCTAACGTCCCAGACGTCCCAGACGTCCTAGATGTCCCATATGTCCCTAACGTCCCAGACGTCCCAGATGTCCATATGTCCCACATGTCCCTAATGTCCCAAGCGTTTTAAGTGTTCCATATGTCCCTAACGTTCCAGATGTCCTAAATGTCCCATGTCCCTAACGTCCCAGACGTCCCAGACGTCCCAGATGTCCCATATGTCCCTAACGTCCCAGAAGTCCCAGATGTCCCATATGTCCCTAACGTCCTAGACGTCCTAGATGTCCCACACGTCCTTAACGTCCCAGACGTCCCAGATGCCCCATATGTCCCTAACGTCCCAGACGTCCCAGATGTCCCATATGTCCCATATGTCCCTAATGTCCCAGGCGTCCCAGATGTCCCATATGTCCCATATGTCCCTAATGTCTCAGGCGTCCTAAATGTCCCATATGTTTTTAACGTCCCAGACGTCCCAGATGTCTCATATGTCCCTAACGTCCCAGACGTCCCAGATTTCCATATGTCCCACATGTCCCTAATGTCCCAAGCGTTTTAAGTGTTCCATATGTCCCTAACGTTCCAGATGTCCTAAATGTCCCATGTCCCTAACGTCCCAGACGTCCCAGACGTCCTAGATGTCCCATATGTCCCTAACGTCCCAGACGTCCCAGATGTCCCATATGTCCCTAACGTCCCAGACGTCCCAGATGTCCCATATGTTCCATATGTCTCTAATGTCCCAGACGTCCCAGATGTCCCATATGTCCCTAACGTCCCAGAAGTCCCAGATGTCCCATATGTCCCTAACGTCCTAGATGTCCCACACGTCCTTAACGTCCCAGACGTCACAGATGCCCCATATGTCCCTAACATCCCAGACGTCCCAGATGTCCCATATGTCCCATATGTCCCTAATGTCCCAGGCGTCCCAGATGTCCCATATGTCCCATATGTCCCTAATGTCTCAGGCGTCCTAAATGTCCCATATGTTTTTAACGTCCCAGACGTCCCAGCCGTCCTATATGTCCAATATGTCCTTAACGTCCCAGACGTCCCAGATGTCCCATATGTCCCTAATGTCCCAGACGTCCCCGATGTCCCATATGTCCCATATGTCCCTAATGTCCCAGGCGTCCTAGATGTTCCATATGTTCCTAACGTCCCAGACGTCCCAAAAGTCCCATATGTCCTTAACGTCCCCTAACGTCCCAGCTGTCCCGTATGTCCCTAACGTCCCGGATGTCCCAGACGTCCTAGATGTCCCATATGTAACTAACGTCCCAGACGTCCTAGACGTCCCATATGTCCTTAACGTCCCAGACGTCCCAGATGTCTCATATGTCCCTAACGTCCCAGACGTCCCATATGTCTCATATGTCCCTAACGTCCTAGACGTCTTAGCTGTCCCGTATGTCCCTAACGTCCCAAACGTTCCAGACGTCTTAGATGTCCCATATGTCCCTAACGTCCCAGACGTCCCAGATGACCCATATGTCCCTAACGTATCAGACGTCTCAGATGTCCCATATATCCCATATGTCCCTAATGTCCCAGACGTCCTAGATGTCCCATATGTCCCATATGTCCCTAATGTCCCAAGCGTTTTAAGTGTTCCATATGTCCCTAACGTCCCAGACGTCCTAAATGTCCCATATGTCCCTAACGTCCCAGACGTCCCAGCTGTCCCGTATGTCCCTAACGTCCCAGACGTCCCAGACGTCGTAGATGTCTCATATGTCCCTAACGTCCCAGACGTCCCAGATGTCCCATATGTCCCTAACGGCCCAGACGTCCCAGATGTCCCATATGCCCATGTGTCCCTAATATCCCAGACGTACCAGATGTCCCATATGTCCCTAACGTCCCAGACGTCCCAGATGCCCCATATGTCCCTAACGTCCTAGACGTGTTAGATGTCCCATACGTCCTTAACGTCCCAGATGCCTATGTCCCTAATGTCCCAGGCGTCCTAGATGTTCCATATGTCCCTAACGTCCCAGACGTCATAAATCTCCCATATATCCCTAACGTCCCAGACGTTCCAGCTGTCCTGTATGTCCCTAACGTCCCAGACGTTCCAGCTGTCCTGTATGTCCCTAACGTCCCAGACGTCCTAGATGTCCCATATGTCCTTAACGTCCCAGACGTCCCAGACGTCCTAGATGTCCCATATGTCCTTAACGTCCCAGACGTCCCAAATGTCCCATATGTCCCTAACGTCCCAGACGTCCCAGATGTCCCATATGTCCCATATGTCCCAGACGTCCTAAATGTCCCATATGTCCCTAACGTCCCAGACGTCCTAGACGTCCCATATGTCCTTAACGTCCCAGACGTCCCAGCTGTCTCATATGTCCCTAACGTCCCAGACGTCCCAGATGTCCATATGTCCCACATGTCCCTAATGTCCCAAGAGTTTTAAGTGTTCCATATGTCCCTAACGTTTCAGATGTCCTAAATGTCCCATGTCCCTAACGTCCCAGACGTCCCAGACGTCCTAGATGTCCCATATGTCCCTAACGTCCCAGACGTCCCAGATGTCCCATATGTCCCTAACGTCCCAGACGTCCCAGATGTCCCATATGTTCCATATGTCTCTAATGTCCCAGACGTCCCAGATGTCCCATATGTCCCTAACGTCCCAGAAGTCCCAGATGTCCCATATGTCCCTAACGTCCTAGAGGTCCTAGATGTCCCACACGTCCTTAACGTCCCAGACGTCCCAGATGCCCCATATGTCCCTAACGTCCCAGACGTCCCAGATGTCCCATATGTCCCATATGTCCCTAATGTCCCAGGCGTCCCAGATGTCCCATATGTCCCATATGTCCCTAATGTCTCAGGCGTCCTAAATGTCCCATATGTTTTTAACGTCCCAGACGTCCCAGATGTCTCATATGTCCCTAACGTCCCAGACGTCCCAGATGTCCATATGTCCCACATGTCCCTAATGTCCCAAGCGTTTTAAGTGTTCCATATGTCCCTAACGTTCCAGATGTCCTAAATGTCCCATGTCCCTAATGTCCCAGACGTCCCAGACGTCCTAGATGTCCCATATGTCCCTAACGTCCCAGACGTCCCAGATGTCCCATATGTCCCTAACGTCCCAGACGTCCCAGATGTCCAATATGTTCCATATGTCTCTAATGTCCCAGACGTCCCAGATGTCCCATATGTCCCTAACGTCCCAGAAGTCCCAGATGTCCCATATGTCCCTAACGTCCTAGACGTCCTAGATGTCCCACACGTCCTTAACGTCCCAGACGTCCCAGATGCCCCATATGTCCCTAACGTCCCAGACGTCCCAGATGTCCCATATGTCCCATATGTCCCTAATGTCCCAGGCGTCCCAGATGTCCCATATGTCCCATATGTCCCTAATGTCTCAGGCGTCCTAAATGTCCCATATGTTTTTAACGTCCCAGACGTCCCAGCCGTCTTATATGTCCAATATGTCCTTAACGTCCCAGACGTCCCAGATGTCCCATATGTCCCTAACGTCCCAGACGTCCTAGATGTCCCATATGTCCTTAACGTCCCAGACGTCCCAGACGTCCTAGATGTCCCATATGTCCTTAACGTCCCAGACGTCCCAAATGTCCCATATGTCCCTAACGTCCCAGACGTCCCAGATGTCCCATATGTCCCATATGTCCCTAATCTCCCAGGCGTCCTAGATGTTCCATATGTCCCTAACGTCCCAGACGTCCTAAATGTCCCATATGTCCCTAACGTCCCAGACGTCCTAGACGTCCCATATGTCCTTAACGTCCCAGACGTCCCAGATGTCTCATATGTCCCTAACGTCCCAGACGTCCCAGATGTCCATATGTCCCACATGTCCCTAATGTCCCAAGAGTTTTAAGTGTTCCATATGTCCCTAACGTTCCAGATGTCCTAAATGTCCCATGTCCCTAACGTCCCAGACGTCCCAGACGTCCTAGATGTCCCATATGTCCCTAACGTCCCAGACGTCCCAGATGTCCCATATGTCCCTAACGTCCCAGACGTCCCAGATGTCCCATATGTTCCATATATCTCTAATGTCCCAGACGTCCCAGATGTCCCATATGTCCCTAACGTCCCAGAAGTCCCAGATGTCCCATATGTTCCTAACGTCCTAGACGTCCTAGATGTCCCACACGTCCTTAACGTCCCAGACGTCCCAGATGCCCCATATGTCCCTAACGTCCCAGACGTCCCAGATGTCCCATATGTCCCATATGTCCCTAATGTCCCAGGCGTCCCAGATGTCCCATATGTCCCATATGTCCCTAATGTCTCAGGCGTCCTAAATGTCCCATATGTTTTTAACGTCCCAGACGTCCCAGATGTCTCATATGTCCCTAACGTCCCAGACGTCCCAGATGTCCATATGTCCCACATGTCCCTAATGTCCCAAGCGTTTTAAGTGTTCCATATGTCCCTAACGTTCCAGATGTCCTAAATGTCCCATGTCCCTAATGTCCCAGACGTCCCAGACGTCCTAGATGTCCCATATGTCCCTAACGTCCCAGACGTCCCAGATGTCCCATATGTCCCTAACGTCCCAGACGTCCCAGATGTCCAATATGTTCCATATGTCTCTAATGTCCCAGACGTCCCAGATGTCCCATATGTCCCTAACGTCCCAGAAGTCCCAGATGTCCCATATGTCCCTAACGTCCTAGACGTCCTAGATGTCCCACACGTCCTTAACGTCCCAGACGTCCCAGATGCCCCATATGTCCCTAACGTCCCAGACGTCCCAGATGTCCCATATGTCCCATATGTCCCTAATGTCCCAGGCGTCCCAGATGTCCCATATGTCCCATATGTCCCTAATGTCTCAGGCGTCCTAAATGTCCCATATGTTTTTAACGTCCCAGACGTCCCAGCCGTCTTATATGTCCAATATGTCCTTAACGTCCCAGACGTCCCAGATGTCCCATATGTCCCTAATGTCCCAGACGTCCCCGATGTCCCATATGTCCCATATGTCCCTAATGTCCCAGGCGTCCTAGATGTTCCATATGTTCCTAACGTCCCAGACGTCCCAAAAGTCCCATATGTCCTTAACGTCCCAAACGTCCCAGCTGTCCCGTATGTCCCTAACGTCCCGGATGTCCCAGACGTCCTAGATGTCCCATATGTAACTAACGTCCCAGACGTCCTATACGTCCCATATGTCTCATATGTCCCTAACGTCCCAGACGTCCCAGATGTCCAATATGTCCCATATGTCCCTAATGTCCCAAGCGTTTTAAGTGTTCCATATGTCCCTAACGTCCCAGACGTCCTAAATGTCCCATATGTCCCTAACGTCCCAGACGTCCCAGCTGTCCCGTATGTCCCTAACGTCGCAGACGTCCCAGACGTCCTAGATGTCCCATATGTCCCTAACGTCCCAAACGTCCCAGATGTCCCATATGTCCCTAACGGCCCAGAAGTCCCATATGTCCCTAATATCCCAGACGTCTCATATGTCCCTAACGTCCCAGACGTCCCAGATGTCCCATATGTCCCTAACGTCCTACACGTGTTAGATGTCCCATACGTCCTTAACGTCCCAGACGTCCCAGATGCCCCATACGTTCCATATGTCCTTAACGTCCCAGACGTCCCAGATGTCTCATATGTCCCTAACGTCCCAGACGTCCCAGATGTCCCATATGTCCCATATGTCCCCTAATGTCCCAGGCGTCCTAGATGTTCCATATGTCCCTAACGTCCCAGACGTCCCAGATGTCGTAGATGTCTCATATGTTCCTAACGTCCCAGACGTCCCAGATGTCCCATATGTCCCTAACGGCCCAGACGTCCCAGATGTCCCATATGCCCATATGTCCCTAATATCCCAGACGTCCCAGATGTCCCATATGTCCCTAACGTCCCAGACGTCCCAGATGCCCCATATGTCCCTAACGTCCTAGACGTGTTAGATGTCCCATACGTCCTTAACGTCCCAGATGCCCCATATGTTCCATATGTCCTTAACGTCCCAGACGTCCCAGATGTCTCATATGTCCCTAACGTCCCAGACGTCCCAGATGTCCCATATGTCCCATATGTCCCTAATGTCCCAGGCGTCCTAGATGTTCCATATGTCCCTAACGTCCCAGACGTCATAAATCTCCCATATATCCCTAACGTCCCAGACGTTCCAGCTGTCCTGTATGTCCCTAACGTCCCAGACGTCCTAAATTTCCCATATGTCCCTAACGTCCCAGACGTCCTAGATGTCCCATATGTCCTTAACGTCCCAGACGTCCCAGACGTCCTAGATGTCCCATATGTCCTAAACGTCCCAGACGTCCCAAATGTCCCATATGTCCCTAACGTCCCAGACGTCCCAGATGTCCCATATGTCCCATATGTCCTTAATGTCCCAGGCGTCCTAGATGTTCCATGTGTCCCTAACGTCCCAGACGTCCTAAATGTCCCATATGTCCCTAACGTCCCAGACGTCCTAGACGTCCCATATGTCCTTAACGTCCCAGACGTCCCAGATGTCCATATGTCCCATATGTCCCTAATGTCCCAAGCGTTTTAAGTGTTCCATATGTCCCTAACGTTCCAGATGTCCTAAATGTCCCATGTCCCTAACGTTCCAGACGTCCCAGACGTCCTAGATGTCCCATATGTCCCTAACGTCCCAGACGTCCCAGATGTCCCATATGTCCCTAACGTCCCAGACGTCCCAGATGTCCCATATGTCCCATATGTCTCTAATGTCCCAGACGTCCCAGATGTCCCATATGTCCCTAACGTCCCAGAAGTCCCAGATGTCCCATATGTCCCTAACGTCCTAGACGTCCTAGATGTCCCATACGTCCTTAACGTCCCAGACGTCCCAGATGCCCCATATGTCCCTAACGTCCCAGACGTCCTAGATGTCCCATATGTCCCATATGTCCCTAATGTCCCAGGCGTCCCAGATGTCCCATATGTCCCATATGTCCCTAATGTCTCAGGCGTCCTAAATGTCCCATATGTTTTTAACGTCCCAGACGTCCCAGCCGTCCTATATGTCCAATATGTCCTTAACGTCCCAGACGTCCCAGATTTCCCATATGTCCCTAACGTCCCAGACGTCCCCGATGTCCCATATGTCCCATATGTCCCTAATGTTCCAGGCGTCCTAGATGTTCCATATGTTCCTAACGTCCCAGACGTCCCAAAAGTCCCATATGTCCTTAACGTCCCAAACGTCCCAGCTGTCCCGTATGTCCCTAACGTCCCAGATGTCCCAGACGTCCTAGATGTCCCATATGTAACTAACGTCCCAGACGTCCTAGACGTCCCATATGTCCTTAACGTCCCAGACGTCCCAGATGTCTCATATGTCCCTAACGTCCCAGACGTCCCAGATGTCCAATATGTCCCATATGTCCCTAATGTCCCAAGCGTTTTAAGTGTTCCATATGTCCCTAACGTCCCAGACGTCCTAAATGTCCCATATGTCCCTAACGTCCCAGACGTCCCAGCTGTCCCGTATGTCCCTAACTTCCCAGACGTCCCAGACGTCTTAGATGTCCCATATGTCCCTAACGTCCCAGACGTCCCAGATGTCCCATATGTCCCTAACGGCTCAGAAGTCCCAGATGTTTCATATGTCCCATATGTCCCTAATATCCCAGACGTCTCAGATGTCCCATATGTCCCTAACGTCCCAGATGTCCCAGATGTCCCATATGTCCCTAACGTCCTACACGTGTTAGATGACCCATACGTCCTTAACGTCCAAGACGTCCCAGATGCCCCATATGTTCCATATGTCCTTAACGTCCCAGACGTCCCAGATGTCTCATATGTCCCTAACGTCCCAGACGTCCCAGATGTCCCATATGTCCCATATGTCCCCTAATGTCCCAGGCGTCCTAGATGTTCCATATGTCCCTAACGTCCCAGACGTCATAAATCTCCCATATATACCTAACGTCCCAGACGTTCCAGCTGTCCCGTATGTCTCTAACGTCCCAGACTTCCTAAATTTCCCGTATGTCCCTAACGTCCCTGACGTCCTAGATGTCCCATATGTCCTTAACGTCCCAGACGTCCCAGACGTCCTAGATGTCCCATATGTCCTTAACGTCCCAGACGTCCCAAATGTCCCATATGTCCCTAACGTCCCAGACGTCCCAGATGCCCCATATGTCCCATATGTCCCTAATGTCCCAGGCGTCCTAGATGTTCCATATGTCCCTAACGTCCCAGACGTCCTAAATGTCCCATATGTCCCTAACGTTCCAGACGTCCTAGACGTCCCATATGTCCTTAACGTCCCAGACGTCCCAGATGTCTCATATGACCCTAACGTCCCAGACGTACCAGATGTCCCATATGTCCCATATGTCCCTAATGTCCCAAGCGTTTTAAGTGTTCCATATGTCCCTAACGTCCCTGATGTCCTAAATGTCCCTTATGTCCCTAACGTCCCAGACGTCCCAGACGTCCTAGATGTCCCTGATGTCCCTAACGTCCCAGACGTCCCAGATGTCCCATATGTCCCTAACGTCCCAGACGTCCCAGATGTCCCATATGTCCCATATGTCCCTAATGTCCCAGACGTCCCAGATGTCCCATATGTCCCTAACGTCCCAGACGTCCCAGATGTCCCATATGTCCCTAACGTCCTGGACGTCCTAGATGTCCCATACGTTTTTAACGTCCCAGATGCCCCATATGTCCCTAACGTCCCAGACGTCTCAGATGTCCCATATGTCCCATATGTCGCTAATGTCCCAGGCGTCCCAGATGTCCCATATGTCCCATATGTCCCTAATGTCTCAGGCGTCCTAAATGTCCCATATGTTTTTAACGTCCCAGACGTCCCAGACGTCCTAGATGTCTCATATGTCCCTAACGTCCCAGACGTCCCCGATGTCCCATATGTCCCATATGTCCCATATGTCCCTAATGTCCCAGGCGTCCTAGATGTTCCATATGTTCCTAACGTCCCAGACGTCCCAAAATCCCCATATATCCTTAACGTCGCAAACGTCCCAGCTGTCCCGTATGTCCCTAACGTCCTTGACGTCCCAGACGTCCTAGATGTTCCATATGTCCCTAACGTCCCAGATGTCCTAGATGTCCTATATGTCCCTAACGTCCCAGACGTACCAGATGTCCCATATGTCCCATATGTCCCTAATGTCCCAGGCGTCCCAGACGTCTCAGACGTCCCAGACGTCCTAGATGTCCCATATGTCCCTAACGTCCCAGACGTCCAAGATGTCCCATATGTCCCTAATGTCCCAGGCGTCCCAGATGTCCCATATGTCCCATATGTCCCATATGTCCCTAATGTCCCAGGCGTCCTAAATGTCCCATATGTCCTTAACGTCCCAGACGTCCCAGACGTCTTAGATGTAGCATATGTCCTTAACGTCCCAGACGTCGTAGATGTCTCATATGTCCCATATGTCCCTAATGTCCCAGGCGCCCTAAATGTCCCAAATGTCCTTAACGTCCCAGACGTCCCAGACGTCGTAGACGTCCCATATGTCCTTAACGTCCCAGACGTTCCAGATGTCCCATATGTCCCATATGTCCCTAATGTCCCAAGCGTCCTAGATGTTCCGTATGTCCCTAACTTCCAAGACGTCCTAAATGTCCCATATGTCCTTAACGTCCTAGACGTCCCAGATGTCCCATATGTCCCTAACGTCCCAGACGTCCCAGCTGTTCCATATGTCCCATATGTCCCTAATGTCCCTGGCGTCCTAAATGTTCCATATGTCCCTAACGTCCCAGACGTCCTGAATGTCCCATATGTCCCTAACGTCCCAGACGTCCTGAATGTCCCATATGTCCCTAACGTCCCAGACGTCCCAACTGTCCCGTATGTCCCTAACGTCCTAGACGTCCCAGACGTCCTAGATGTCCCATATGTCTCTAACGTCCCAGATGTCCTAGATGTCCTATATGTCCCTAACGTCCCAGACGTCCCAGACGTCCCAGATGTCCCATATGTCTTATATGTCCCTAATGTCCCAAACGTCCCAGATGTTCCATATGTCCCTAATGTTCCAGGCGTCCTAATTGTCCCATATTTCCTTAACGTCCCAAACGTCCTAGATGTCCCATATGTCCCTAACGTCCCAGACGTCCCAGATGTCCCATATGTTCTATATGTCCCTAATGTCCTAGGCGTCTTAAATATCCCATATGTCCTTAACGTCCCAGACGTCCCAGACGTCCTAGATGTCCCATATGTCCTTAACGCCACAGACGTCCCAGATGTCCCATTAATCCCTAACGTCCCAGGCGTCCCATATATCTCATATTTCCCTAATGTTCCAGGCGTCCCAGATGTCCCATATGTGCCATACGTCATTAATGTCCCAGGCGTCCTAAATGTCCCATATGTCCTTAACGTCCCAGACGTCCCAGACGTCCTAGATGTCCCATATGTCCTTAACGTCTCAGGCGCCCCAGATGTCCCATATGTCACATACGTCTCCTATGTCCCAGGCGTCCTAGATGTTCCATATGTCCCTAACGTCCCAGACGTCATAAAAGTCCCATATGTCCCTAACGTCCCAGACGTCCCAGCTGTCCCGTATGTCCCTAACGTCCCAGTCGTCCTAGACGTCCTAGATGTCCCATATATTCCTAATGTCCCAGGCGTCCTAAATGTCCCATATGTCCTTAACGTCCCAGACGTCCCAGACGTCTTAGATGTAGCATATGTCCTTAACGTCCCAGACGTCGTAGATGTCTCATATGTCCCATATGTCCCTAATGTCCCAGGCGCCCTAAATGTCCCAAATGTCCTTAACGTCCCAGACGTCCCAGACGTCGTAGACGTCCCATATGTCCTTAACGTCCCAGACGTTCCAGATGTCCCATATGTCCCATATGTCCCTAATGTCCCAAGCGTCCTAGATGTTCCGTATGTCCCTAACTTCCAAGACGTCCTAAATGTCCCATATGTCCTTAACGTCCTAGACGTCCCAGATGTCCCATATGTCCCTAACGTCCCAGACGTCCCAGCTGTTCCATATGTCCCATATGTCCCTAATGTCCCTGGCGTCCTAAATGTTCCATATGTCCCTAACGTCCCAGACGTCCTGAATGTCCCATATGTCCCTAACGTCCCAGACGTCCTGAATGTCCCATATGTCCCTAACGTCCCAGACGTCCCAACTGTCCCGTATGTCCCTAACGTCCTAGACGTCCCAGACGTCCTAGATGTCCCATATGTCTCTAACGTCCCAGATGTCCTAGATGTCCTATATGTCCCTAACGTCCCAGACGTCCCAGACGTCCCAGATGTCCCATATGTCTTATATGTCCCTAATGTCCCAAACGTCCCAGATGTCCCATATGTCCCTAATGTCCCAGGCGTCCTAAATGTCCCATATTTCCTTAACGTCCCAAACGTCCTAGATGTCCCATATGTCCCTAACGTCCCAGACGTCCCAGATGTCCCATATGTTCTATATGTCCCTAATGTCCTAGGCGTCTTAAATATCCCATATGTCCTTAACGTCCCAGACGTCCCAGACGTCCTAGATGTCCCATATGTCCTTAACGCCACAGACGTCCCAGATGTCCCATTAATCCCTAACGTCCCAGGCGTCCCATATATCTCATATTTCCCTAATGTTCCAGGCGTCCCAGATGTCCCATATGTGCCATACGTCATTAATGTCCCAGGCGTCCTAAATGTCCCATATGTCCTTAACGTCCCAGACGTCCCAGACGTCCTAGATGTCCCATATGTCCTTAACGTCTCAGGCGCCCCAGATGTCCCATATGTCACATACGTCTCTAATGTCCCAGGCGTCCTAGATGTTCCATATGTCCCTAACGTCCCAGACGTCATAAAAGTCCCATATGTCCCTAACGTCCCAGACGTCCCAGCTGTCCCGTATGTCCCTAACGTCCCAGTCGTCCTAGACGTCCTAGATGTCCCATATATTCCTAACGTCCCAGACGTCCTAGATGTCCTATATTTACTTAACGTCCCAGACGTCCCAGACGTCCCAGATGTCCCATATGTCCCATATGTCCCTAATGTCCTAGGCGGCCCAGATGTCCCATATGTCCCATATGTCCCTAATGTCCCAGGCGTCCTAAATGTCCCATACGTCTTTAACTTCCCAGACGTCCCAGACGTCTAGATGTCCCATATAAATCTGTCGTGAATGCTTCGTGGCGACTAGACGTGTTTCCAAGCAAGCGAGGTCGTTCATATTTTGAATCTAATATTCACAAGTTTTAAATTTAAAATGCCTTTAACCAGAGAACAGGTAGCTGAAATAAACCAGAGTGTATCAAATTGCATAAAAGCTTCTCTAGAGAATGAAACGTTTATAATGGAACTTGTTGCTAAAATTAGCGACAAGGTGTTAAGTGCTCTAAATTACAAATTTGTTAAACTTGAGAGTGATATCAGTGTTCTAAAAAGTGAAAATGTTTTGTTACACGAAAAACTGTCTGCTCTGGAACAGTACTCTAGACGCAGTAATCTGCGTGTATTTGGACTGGAAGAACATCCAGCCGAAAAAGTGGAAGATAAGGTGATTGAGTTACTAGAGGAAAAACTGGCAGTTAAACTACCCAAAGACAGCATAGAACGGGCTCATCGTGTTGGAAAAATGCGAGATAATAAACCACGGCAAATTATAATAAAATTTTTGAACTATAAAACTAAGCAACTGATATTCAATAACAAAAGTAAACTAAAAGGTTCTGGCTATCGCATACAAGAAGACCTTACATCTGCGCGTCAAAAACTACTTCAAGACGCTCAGCACACGTGGGGCTATCGAAGTGCATGGACAAACGATGGAGTGGTCACGGTCCTCGTAAATAATCAGAGGCATTATCTTCGAACGCAGGCAGACCTACAAAACTGTAAACAAACAAACCGCAAAGAATAAAATGCCTCTGTCCAGATGTAGATCCCTGCAGTTGCATCACAACCTTGCACCTCTGTTTTTGATACGCATCAGATTGTATCTATTATAAATTATAATATTATTTATTTAGTTATTAATAGGACCTTACCTATGTTTTGCATATGTTATCATTTATTTAGTCATTTTCTTTTTAAATTTCGTATCCGCTAATTTTTGTTGGTTTCTGCACATTACTATTAAACTTTTCCTTGATTAATCCAAATATTTGGAAAATATTTGTTACGTTAATTGATGTGAAGTTAAATTTTAGTTATTTAGCTGTTACAAACAATTTCCAATTTCATTTTAAGTTGTAACCTCAGAAATATTTGTTATCGACCTTCGCTGCTTGAGAAATGTAGTATATAAACTTTTGACCTCATTCAGTTTAATTTTTTTTTTTATTATCACTGCTAGTATAAGCAAAATAAACATTTTTGTTCTTGCTTTGTAATTATACTCACTGTTTTCTTTGTCTTGTTAATTTTTTTCTCTCTCTGTAGTCAGATATGAATGGATTGGTAACCTTAGCTCAGCTCAACATCAGATCACTTTTGCCTAAATTCGATGAACTTAAAGAACACGTCCTATCAGCCAATTATTCTGTGATATGCTTAACCGAAACCTGGATGACCCCTAATACAACAAACAATTTCATTACAATGGAGGGATATAAGTTGGTAAGAAGGGATCGTTCAAGAGGGAGAGGAGGTGGAGTGGGTATGTACGTCAAAGATTCCTTTTCCTTATCCATTATTGAGAGCGATGCTAGTATAGAACAATTATGGGTAAAAATTAAAATAAACAAGCAACATTTCGCGATACGAGTTGTGTATAGGCAGCCAGACTCATCTTACAATGAATTTCTAAATGTATTAGAATCACAGTTTTCTAATCTGCTGCCTCAATATGATGATGTATTCTGTCTTGGTGACTTTAACATAGACCTATTAAAAATTAACTCGCCTGCTTTTCAAAAACTTAACTCAATGCTCGAAGCTTTTAACCTAATACAAATTGTGAACTCACCTACTCGTCTTACTCCTAATTCGGCAACACTGATTGATCTTATAATAACTTCAAATACTGATAATATTGTAAGAAATGTAAATGTAATCTCTCTTGACCATTTGTCTGATCACGAATTAACTTACTGTGAGTTAAATATTAAGAGCAATGCAATCAAACCTGTTTATAAAACAATAAGAAATTTTAGAGATTTTGATCAAAATCAATTCCATGCCGATCTTACTTTAATTAACTTTGAAATAATATACAACATTAATAATATTAATGGCAAGTTAAACTTTTTGAATGAAAACTTATTAAATCTTATAAATATTCATGCACCTCTTAAAACTATCAAAACTACAAAGAACTTTTCGCCATGGCTAACTGATAATTTGCGTTTACTCATTTCGCTTAGGAATAAGGCTCGCAGTAGGTGGAAACGAACAAAAAGTGTAGTGCATTATAACTATTATAAACAATTGAGAAACTATACAACACTTGCATGTAGAAATGAAAAGAGGGCGTACTTTGAACACAAACTTAGAGTAAACGGGGTGAATAAAATATGGCGGGATTTGGAGTTATTAAACCTTAAGAAAACTAAAAGCCCTATTCCTGATTATTTAAAGAATAATGTTGATAGTCTTAACGATTATTATGTAAGCAGTATAACTCATGTGCCAGCAAATCAAACAACTGTAGATTATTATAAAAATATGAAAAATTCAGAAATAGAGACTTTTCATTTCAAAACTGTCTCTACATTTGATGTTCAAAAAATTCTCTATGGAATTAAAACTACAGCTCAGGGTTATGATGATCTTAATATTAAGCTAGTATTAATGTGTTGTCCTTATATTTTGCCTTACCTAACCCATATTATAAATTTTTGTTTAGAAAATGGTACTTTTCCGGAGACTTGGAAACAAGCGCTAATTCTGCCTATTCCCAAAAATACTAACCCTGTTGAATTCAAGGACCTGCGGCCTATAAGCATACTGCCTACGTTATCAAAGGTGCTGGAAAGGGTGGTAGAAGCGCAGCTTCGTGAGCATGTTACAAGGTATAATATACTACCTGAAACACAATCAGGATTTCGTCCATTACACAGCTGTGAGACGGCGTTGTTAAATATATCTGATGACATACTAAAAGAGACAGACAATAAAAAGGCTACGGTACTTGTTCTTATCGATTTTACAAAAGCATTCGATACAATAAACCATGAAATACTCTTAGCAATATTACAAGCTATTGGTCTAGGTAGCAAAGCTATTGACTTTTTTCAGTGTTATCTAACAAGAAGGACCCAAAGAGTAAAAATTGATGATAAAATGTCTGTCCCTGTCGGTGTGTCATCGGGGGTTCCGCAGGGATCAATAATAAGTCCCTTGTTATACACTCTTTATACCTCCCACTTTTGGAGGTTTGTTGTACATTGTAATATGCACTGTTATGCCGACGATACACAGCTGTACTACTCTTTCTACCCACATAACTATGCAGATGCAGTTAACAAAATTAACCACGATATCAATACTTTAATCGAGAAATGTAAATTACATTCTCTAAATATCAACGCTTCTAAAACCTCAGTTCTGTTATTTGGACAACCTAATGTTAGATCTGAACTTGCAAATAGA
Organism: Agriotes lineatus; assembly: GCA_940337035.1. Taxonomy (NCBI): domain Eukaryota; kingdom Metazoa; phylum Arthropoda; class Insecta; order Coleoptera; family Elateridae; genus Agriotes; species Agriotes lineatus. Next base: position 28,450 of record CALNHX010007434.1, on the reverse strand, counting down.
CTACAGATAAAAGTAGACGGTCATAATATAGCTCCTGTTGAAAAAGCCAAGAATTTAGGACTAATTTTTGATACTTCTTTAAAATTTAAGCCTCACATTAGTAATTGCATCCGACTGGCATACACAAATCTAAAAATGATATATAACAACAGGCATTTTCTTAATCGAAAAGTTAAAATTATGCTCTGCGAGTCTTTAGTGCTGTCAAAATTTAACTTTGCTGACGCTGTATATGGCCCGTGCATAGATGCCGAAGATGCGCGCAGAATTCAGGTAGTTCAAAACTCGTGTCTACGATTAATTTTTGGGATAAGACGTAGACATCATGTCTCACATAAACTGTCTGAGATCGCGTGGCTAAATATGTCTAAGAGGCGTTTGCTACATTCAGCTTGTTTATTTCATAAAATTATTACCCATAAAGCTCCAAAATATCTAAATAACAAAATCTCATTTCGAACAGACGTACATAATATAAATATACGTTACAAAGGTACACTTACTCCGCCTCCCCATCGAACCGAATCGTTTAAGCGATCGTTCTCATACCAAATCACGAAAATTTACAACTCGATACCCTCTCAAATAAAAAAAAAATCATTATCTGCGTTTAAATACAATTACAAAAAATATCTTATAAACCTTTAAAATTTCTAACTGAGCTAGGGATGCCAATCTAAACTATTCGTATTAGTACTAATAACTACTGAATCTATCCAACTTGTTATTGTGAAAACAGCAACTTTTTTTTTTCTTTTTATGTCGTACACTGTTTATTTGTAAATATGTAAAAATCTAGCGCTTAAGATGGAAAACAGAAGCATGTTCCTTGTGGAAGTGCTATCTGATCTTCGGCGCTTTTCCAACTACACATATCATGTTGCGTTTGTTCTCTTTAATTATGTATATATTAACGTATGTTGGAAAATAAAGACCCTTTATTATTATTATTATTATTATATGTCCTTAACGTCCCAGACGTCCCAGATGTCCCATATGTCCCTAACGTCCTAGACGTCTTAGCTGTCCCGTATGTCCCTAACGTCCCAAACGTCCCAGACGTCTTAGATGTCCCATATGTCCCTAACGTCCCAGACGTCCCAGATGACCCATATGTCCCTAACGTCTCAGACGTCCCATATGTCCCTAATGTCCCAGACGTCCCAGATGTCCCATATGTCCTTAACGTCCGAGACGTCCCAGATGTCCCATATGTCCCTAAAGTCCTTGACGTCCTAGATGTCCCATACGTCCTTAACGTCCCAGACCTCCCAGATGCCCCATATGTCCCTAACGTTCCAGACGTGCCAGATGTCCCATATGTCCCATATGTCCCTAATGTCCCAGGCGTCCCAGATGTCCCATATGTCCCATATGTCCTTAACGTCCCAGACGTCCCAGATGTCCCATATGTTCCTAAAGTCCCAGACGTCCCAGATGTCCCATATGTCCCTAATGTCCCAGGCGTCCTAGATGTTCCATATGTCCCTAACGTCCGAGACGTCCTAAATGTCCCATTTGGTTTTAACGTCCCAGACGTCCCAGCTGTCCCGTATGTCCCTAACGTCCCAGACGTCCCAGATGTCCTAGATGTCCCATATGTCCCTAACGTCCTAGACGTCCTAGATGTCCTATATGTCCCTAACGTCCCAAACGTCCCAAATGTCCCATATGTCCCATATGTCCCTAATGTCCCAGGCGTCCAAAATGTCCTATATGTCCTTAACGTCCCAGGCGTCCCAGGAGTCCTAGACATCCCATATGTCCTTAACGTCCCAGACGTCCCAGATGTCCCATATGTCTCATATGTCCCTAATGTCCCAGGCGTCCTAAATGTCTCATACGTCCTTAACGTCCCAGACGTCCCAGACGTCCTAGATATCCCATATGTCCTTAACGTCCCAGACGTCCCAGATGTTCCACATGTCCCTAACGTCTCAGACGTCTCAGATGTCCCATATGTCCCATATGTCCCTAATGTCCCAGGCGTCCCAGATGTACCATATGTCCCATATGTCCCTAATGTCTCAGGCGTCCTAAATGTTTCATATGTCCTTAACGTCCCAGATGTCCCAGACGTCCTAGATGTCCCATATGTCCTTAACCTCCCAGACGTCCCAGATGTCCCATATGTCGCTAACGTCCCAGACGTCCCAGATGACCCATATGTCCCATATGTCCCTAATGTCCCAAGCGTCCTAGATGTTTCATATGTCCCTAACGTCCCAGTCGTCCTAAATGTCCCATATGTCCCTAACGTCCCAGACGTCTCAGCTGGCCCGTATGTTCCTAACGTCCCAGACGTCCCAGACGTCCTAGATGTCCCATATGTCCCTAACGTGCAAGACGTCCTAGATGTCCTATATGTCCCTAACGTCCCAGACGTCCCATACGTCCCAGATGTCCCATATGTCCCTAATGTCCCAGGCGTACTAAATGTCCCATATGTCCTTAACGTGCCAGACGTCCCAGACGTACTAAATGTCCCATATGTCCTTAACGTCCCAGACGTCTCAGATGTCCCATATGTCCCTAACGTCCCAGACGTCCCAGATGTCCCTTATGTCCCATATGTCCCTAATGTCCCAGGCGTCCTAAATGTTCCATATGTCCCTAACGTCCCAGACGTCATAAATCTCCCATATATCCCTAACGTCCCAGACGTTCCAGCTGTCCCGTATGTCCCTAACGTCCCAGACGTCCTAAATTTCCCATATGTCCCTAACGTCCCAGACGTCCTAGATGTCCCATATGTCCTTAACGTCCCAGACGTCCCAGACGTCCTAGATGTTCCATATGTCCTTAACGTCCCAGACGTCCCAAATGTCCCATACGTCCATAACGTCCCAGACGTCCCAGATGTCCCATATGTCCCATATGTCCCTAATGTCCCAGGCGTCCTAGATGTTCCATATGTCCCTAACGTCCCAGACGTCCTAAATGTCCCATATGTCCCTAACGTCCCAGACGTCCTAGACGTCCCATATGTCCTTAACGTCCCAGACGTCCCAGATGTCTCATATGTCCCTAACGTCCCAGACGTCCCAGACGTCCATATGTCCCATATGTCCCTAATGTCCCAAGCGTTTTAAGTGTTCCATATGTCCCTAACGTTTCAGATGTCCTAAATGTCCCATGTCCCTAACGTCCCAGACGTCCCAGACGTCCTAGATGTCCCATATGTCCCTAACGTCCCAGACGTCCCAGATGTCCCATATGTCCCTAACGTCCCAGACGTCCCAGATGTCCATATGTCCCATATGTCCCTAATGTCCCAAGCGTTTTAAGTGTTCCATATGCCCCTAACGTCCCAGACGTCCCAGACGTCCTAGATGTCCCATATGTCCCTCACGTCCTAGACGTCCTAGATGTCCCATACGTCCTTAACGTCCCAGACGTCTCAGATGCCCCATATGTCTCTAACGTCCCAGACGTCCCAGATTTCCCATATGTCCCATATGTCCCTAATGTCCCAGGCGTCCCAGATGTCCCAAATGTCCCACATGTCCCTAATGTCTCAGGCGTCCTAAATGTCCCATATGTTTTTAACGTCCCAAACGTCCCAGACGTCCTATATGTCCAATATGTCCCTAACGTCCCAGACGTCCTAAATGTCCCATATGTCCCTAACGTCCCAGACGTCCTAGACGTCCCATATGTCCTTAACGTCCCAGACGTCCCAGATGTCTCATATGTCCCTAACGTCCCAGACGTCCCAGACGTCCATATGTCCCATATGTCCCTAATGTCCCAAGCGTTTTAAGTGTTCCATATGTCCCTAACGTTTCAGATGTCCTAAATGTCCCATGTCCCTAACGTCCCAGACGTCCCAGACGTCCTAGATGTCCCATATGTCCCTAACGTCCCAGACGTCCCAGATGTCCCATATGTCCCTAACGTCCCAGACGTCCCAGATGTCCATATGTCCCATATGTCCCTAATGTCCCAAGCGTTTTAAGTGTTCCATATGTCCCTAACGTTTCAGATGTCCTAAATGTCCCATGTCCCTAACGTCCCAGACGTCCCAGACGTCCTAGATGTCCCATATGTCCCTCACGTCCTAGACGTCCTAGATGTCCCATACGTCCTTAACGTCCCAGACGTCTCAGATGCCCCATATGTCCCTAACGTCCCAGACGTCCCAGATTTCCCATATGTCCCATATGTCCCTAATGTCCCAGGCGTCCCAGATGTCCCAAATGTCCCACATGTCCCTAATGTCTCAGGCGTCCTATATGTCCAATATGTCCTTAACGTCCCAGACGTCCCAGATGTCCCATATGTCCCTAACGTCCCAGACGTCCCCGATGTCCCATATGTCCCATATGTCCCTAATGTCCTAGGCGTCCTAGATGTTCCATATGTTCCTAACGTCCCAGACGTCCCAAAAGTCCCATATGTCCTTAACGTCCCAAACGTCCCAGCTGTCCCGTATGTCCCTAACGTCCCAGATGTCCCAGACGTCCTAGATGTCCCATATGTAACTAACGTCCCAGACGTCCTAGACGTCCCATATGTCCTTAACGTCCCAGACGTCCCAGATGTCTCATATGTCCCTAACGTCAAAGACGTCCCAGATGTCCCATATGTCCCATATGTCCCTAATGTCCCAAGCGTTTTAAGTGTTCCATATGTCCCTAACGTCCCAGACGTCCTAAATGTCCCATATGTCCCTAACGTCTCAGACGTCCCAGCTGTCCCGTATGTCCCTAACGTCCCAGACGTCCCAGACGTCCTAGATGTCCCATATGTCCCTAACGTCCCAGACGTCCCAGATGTCCCATATGTCCCTAACGGCCCAGAAGTCCCAGATGTCCCATATGTCCCATATGTCCCTAATATCCCAGACGTCTCAGATGTCCCATATGTCCCTAACGTCCCAGACGTCCTAGATGTCCCATATGTCCCTAACGTCCTACACGTGTTAGATGTCCCATACGTCCTTAACGTCCCAGACGTCCCAGATGTCCCATTAATCCCTAACGTCCCAGGCGTCCCATATGTCCCATATTTCCCTAATGTTCCAGGCGTCCCAGATGTCCCATATGTGTCATACGTCATTAATGTCCCAGGCGTCCTAAATGTCCCATATGTCCTTAACGTCCCAGACGTCCCAGACGTCCTAGATGTCCCATATGTCCTTAACGTCTCAGGCGCCCCAGATGTCCCATATGTCACATACGTCTCTAATGTCCCAGGCGTCCTAGATGTTCCATATGTCCCTAACGTCCCAGACGTAACAGCTGTCCCGTATGTCCCTAACGTCCCAGTCGTCCTAGACGTCCTAGATGTCCCATATATTCCTAACGTACCAGACGTCCTAGATGTCCTATATTTACCTAACGTCCCAGACGTCCCAGACGTCCCAGATGTCCCATATGTCCCATATGTCCCTAATGTCCTAGGCGGCCCAGATGTCCCATATGTCCCATATGTCCCTAATGTCCCAGGCGTCCTAAATGTCCCATACGTCTTTAACTTCCCAGACGTCCCAGACGTCTAGATGTCCCATATGTCCTTAACGTCCCAGACGTCCCAGATGTCCCATATGTCCCTAACGTCCTAGACGTCTTAGCTGTCCCGTATGTCCCAAACGTCCCAGACGTCTTAGATGCCCCATATGTCCCTAACGTCCCAGACGTCCCAGATGACCCATATGTCCCTAACGTCTCAGACGGCCCAGATGTCCCATATGTCCCATATGTCCCTAATGTCCCAGACGTCCCAGATGTCCCATATGTCCTTAACGTCCGAGACGTCCCAGATGTCCCATATGTCCCTAAAGTCTTTGACGTCCTAGATGTCCCATACGTCCTTAACGTCCCAGACCTCCCAGATGCCCCATATGTCCCTAACGTTCCAGACGTGCCAGATGTCCCATATGTCCCATATGTCCCTAATGTCCCAGGCGTCCCAGATGTCCCATATGTCCCATATGTCCTTAACGTCCCAGACGTCCCAGATGTCCCATATGTTCCTAAAGTCCCAGACGTCCCAGATGTCCCATATGTCCCTAATGTCCCAGGCGTCCTAGATGTTCCATATGTCCCTAACGTCCCAGACGTCCTAAATGTCCCATTTGGTTTTAACGTCCCAGACGTCCCAGCTGTCCCGTATGTCCCTAACGTCCCAGACGTCCCAGATGTCCTAGATGTCCCATATGTCCCTAACGTCCTAGACGTCCTAGATGTCCTATATGTCCCTAACGTCCCAAACGTCCCAAATGTCCCATATGTCCCATATGTCCCTAATGTCCCAGGCGTCCTAAATGTCCTATATGTCCTTAACGTCCCAGGCGTCCCAGGAGTCCTAGACATCCCATATGTCCTTAACGTCCCAGACGTCCCAGATGTCCCATATGTCTCATATGTCCCTAATGTCCCAGGCGTCCTAAATGTCTCATACGTCCTTAACGTCCCAGACGTCCCAGACGTCCTAGATATCCCATATGTCCTTAACGTCTCAGACGTCTCAGATGTCCCATATGTCCCATATGTCCCTATGGTCCCAGGCGTCCCAGATGTACCATATGTCCCATATGTCATTAATGTCTCAGGCGTCCTAAATGTTTCATATGTCCTTAACGTCCCAGATGTCCCAGACGTCCTAGATGTCCCATATGTCCTTAACCTCCCAGACGTCCCAGATGTTCCACATGTCCCTAACGTCTCAGACGTCTCAGATGTCCCATATGTCCCTAAAGTCCCAGGCGTCCCAGATGTACCATATGTCCCATATGTCCCTAATGTCTCAGGCGTCCTAAATGTTTCATATGTCCTTAACGTCCCAGATGTCCCAGACGTCCTAGATGTCCCATATGTCCTTAACCTCCCAGACGTCCCAGATGTCCCATATGTCGCTAACGTCACAGACGTCCCAGATGACCCATATGTCCCATATGTCCCTAATGTCCCAAGCGTCCTAGATGTTTCATATGTCCCTAACGTCCCAGTCGTCCTAAATGTCCCATATGTCCCTAACGTCCCAGACGTCTCAGCTGGCCCGTATGTTCCTAACGTCCCAGACGTCCCAGACGTCCTAGATGTCCCATATGTCCCTAACGTGCAAGACGTCCTAGATGTCCTATATGTCCCTAACGTCCCAGACGTCCCATACGTCCCAGATGTCCCATATGTCGCTAATGTCCCAGGCGTACTAAATGTCCCATATGTCCTTAACGTGCCAGACGTCCCAGACGTCCTAAATGTCCCATATGTCCTTAACGTCCCAGACGTCTCAGATGTCCCATATGTCCCTAACGTCCCAGACGTCCCAGATGTCCCATATGTCCCATATGTCTCTAATGTCCCAGGCGTCCTAGATGTTCCATATGTCCCTAACGTCCCAGACGTCATAAATCTTCCATATATCCCTAACGTCCCAGACGTTCCAGCTGTCCCGTATGTCCCTAACGTCCCAGACGTCCTAAATTTCCCATTTGTCCCTAACGTCCCAGACGTCCTAGATGTCCCATATGTCCTTAACGTCCCAGACGTCCCAGACGTCCTAGATGTTCCATATGTCCTTAACGTCCCAGACGTCCCAAATGTTCCATATGTCCATAACGTCCCAGACGTCCCAGATGTCCCATATGTCCCATATGTCCCTAATGTCCCATCCGCCCTAGATGTTCCATATGTCCCTAACGTCCCAGACGTCCTAAATGTCCCATATGTCCCTAACGTCCCAGACGTCCTAGACGTCCCATATGTCCTTAACGTCCCAGACGTCCCAGATGTCTCATATGTCCCTAACGTCCCAGACGTCCCAGACGTCCATATGTCCCATATGTCCCTAATGTCCCAAGCGTTTTAAGTGTTCCATATGTCCCTAACGTTTCAGATGTCCTAAATGTCCCATGTCCCTAACGTCCCAGACGTCCCAGACGTCCTAGATGTCCCATATGTCCCTAACGTCCCAGACGTCCCAGATGTCCCATATGTCCCTAACGTCCCAGACGTCCCAGATGTCCATATGTCCCATATGCCCCTAATGTCCCAAGCGTTTTAAGTGTTCCATATGTCCCTAACGTTTCAGATGTTCTTGATGTCCCATACGTCCTTAACGTCCCAGACGTCCCAGATGCCCCATATGTCCCTAACGTCCCAGACGTCCCAGATTTCCCATATGTCCCATATGTCCCTAATGTCCCAGGCGTCCCAGATGTCCCAAATGTCCCATATGTCCCTAATGTCTCAGGCGTCCTAAATGTCCCATATGTTTTTAACGTCCCAGACGTCCCAGACGTCCTAGATGTCCCATATGTCCCTAACGTCCTAGACGTCCTAGATGTCCCATACGTCCTTAACGGCCCAGACGTCCCAGATGCCCCATATGTCCCTAACGTCCCAGACGTCCCAGATTTCCCATATGTCCCATATGTCCCTAATGTCCCAGGCGTCCCAGATGTCCCAAATGTCCCATATGTCCCTAATGTCTCAGGCGTCCTAAATGTCCCATATGTTTTTAACGTCCCAGACGTCCCAGACGTCCTATATGTCCAATATGTCCTTAACGTCCCAGACGTCCCAGATGTCCCATATGTCCCTAACGTCCCAGACGTCCCCGATGTCCCATATGTCCCATATGTCCCTAATGTCCTAGGCGTCCTAGATGTTCCATATGTTCCTAACGTCCCAGACGTCCCAAAAGTCCCATATGTCCTTAACGTCCCAAACGTCCCAGCTGTCCCGTATGTCCCTAACGTCCCAGATGTCCCAGACGTCCTAGATGTCCCATATGTAACTAACGTCCCAGACGTCCTAGACGTCCCATATGTCCTTAACGTCCCAGACGTCCCAGATGTCTCATATGTCCCTAACGTCAAAGACGTCCCAGATGTCCCATATGTCCCATATGTCCCTAATGTCCCAAGCGTTTTAAGTGTTCCATATGTCCCTAACGTCCCAGACGTCCTAAATGTCCCATATGTCCCTAACGTCCCAGACGTCCCAGATGTCCCATATGTCCCTAACGTCCCAGACGTCCCAGACGTCCTAGATGTCCCATATGTCCCTAACGTCCCAGACGTCCCAGATGTCCCATATGTCCCTAACGGCCCAGAAGTCCCAGATGTCCCATATGTCCCTAATATCCCAGACGTCTCAGATGTCCCATATGTCCCTAACGTCCCAGACGTCCCAGATGTCCCATATGTCCCTAACGGCCCAGAAGTCCCAGATGTACCATATGTCCCATATGTCCCTAATATCCCAGACGTCCCAGATGTCCCATATGTCCCTAACGGCCCAGAAGTCCCAGATGTCCCATATGTCCCATATGTCCCTAATATCCCAGACGTCTCAGATGTCCCATATGTCCCTAATGTCCTACACGTGTTAAATGTCCCATACGTCCTTAACGTCCCAGACGTCCCAGATGCCCCATATGTTCCATATGTCCTTAACGTCCCAGACGTCCCAGATGTCTCATATGTCCCTAACGTCCCAGACGTCCCAGATGTCCCATATGTCCCATATGTCCCCTAATGTCCCAGGCGTCCTAGATGTTCCATATGTTCCTAACGTCCCAGACGTCATAAATCTCCCATAAATCCCTAACATCCCAGACGTTCCAGCTGTCCCGTATGTCCCTAACGTCCCAGACGTCCTAAATTTCCCATATGTCCCTAACGTCCCAGACGTCCTAGATGTCCCATATGTCCTTAACGTCCCAGACGTCCCAGACGTCCTAGATGTCCCATATGTCTTTAACGTCCCAGACGTCCCAAATGTTCCATATGTCCCTAACGTCCCAGACGTCCCAGATGTCCCATATGTCCCATATGTCCCTAATGTCCCAGGCGTCCTAGATGTTCCATATGTCCCTAACGTCCCAGACGTCCTAAATGTCCCATATGACCCTAACGTCCCAGACGTCCTAGACGTCCCATATGTCCTTAACGTCCCAGACGTCCCAGATGTCTCATATGACCCTAACGTCCCAGACGTACCAGATGTCCCATATGTCCCATATGTCCCTAATGTCCCAAGCGTTTTAAGTGATCCATATGTCCCTAACGTCCCAGATGTCCTAAATGTCCCATATGTCCCTAACGTCCCAGACGTCCCAGACGTCCTAGATGTCCCTGATGTCCCTAACGTCCCAGACGTCCCAGATGTCCCATATGTCCCTAACGTCCCAGACGTCCCAGATGTCCCATATGTCCCATATGTCCCTAATGTCCCAGACGTCCCAGATGTCCCGTATGTCCCTAACGTCCCAGACGTCCCAGATGTCCCATATGTCCCTAACGTCCTAGACGTCCTAGATGTCCCATACGTTTTGAACGTCCCAGATGCCCCATATGTCCCTAACGTCCCAGACGTCCCAGATGTCCCATATGTCCCATATGTCGCTAATGTCCTAGACGTCGCAGATGTCTCATATGTCCCATATGTCCCTAATGTCCCAGGCGCCCTAAATGTCCCAAATGTCCTTAACGTCCCAAACGTCCCAGACGTCCTAGACGTCCCATATGTCCTTAACGTCCGAGACGTCCCAGATGCCCCATATGTCCCTAACGTCCCAGACGTCCCAGACGTCCTAGATGTCCCATATGTCCCTAACGTCCCAGACCACCCAGATGTCCCATATGTCCCTAACGGCCCAGAAGTCCCAGATGTCAAATATGTCCCATATGTCAATAATATCCCAGACGTCTCAGATGTCCCATATGTCCCTAACGTCCCAGACGTCCTAGATGTCCCATATGTCCCTAATGTCCTACACGTGTTAGATGTCCCATACGTCCTTAACGTCCCAGACGTCCCAGATGCCCCATATGTTCCATATGTCCTTAACGTCCCAGACGTCCCAGATGTCTCATATGTCCCTAACGTCCCAGACGTCCCAGATGTCCCATATGTCCCATATGTCCCCTAATGTCCCAGGCGTCCTAGATGTTCCATATGTTCCTAACGTCCCAGACGTCATAAATCTCCCATATATCCCTAACATCCCAGACGTTCCAGCTGTCCCGTATGTCCCTAACGTCCCAGACGTCCTAAATTTTCCATATGTCCCTAACGTCCCAGACGTCCTAGATGTCCCATATGTCCTTAACGTCCCAGACGTCCCAGACGTCCTAGATGTCCCATATGTCTTTAACGTCCCAGACGTCCCAAATGTTCCATATGTCCCTAACGTCCCAGACGTCCCAGATGTCCCATATGTCCCATATGTCCCTAATGTCCCAGGCGTCCTAGATGTTCCATATGTCCCTAACGTCCCAGACGTCCTAAATGTCCCATATGTCCCTAACGTCCCAGACGTCCTAAATGTCCCATATGTCCCTAATGTCCCAAGCGTTTTAAGTGATCCATATGTCCCTAACGTCCCAGATGTCCTAAATGTCCCATATGTCCCTAACGTCCCAGACGTCCCAGATGTCCCATATGTCCCTAACGTCCCAGACGTCCCAGATGTCCCATATGTCCCATATGTCCCTAATGTCCCAGACGTCCCAGATGTCCCGTATGTCCCTAACGTCCCAGACGTCCCAGATGTCCCAGACGTCCTAGATGTCCCATATGTAACTAACGTCCCAGACGTCCTAGACGTCGCATATGTCCTTAACGTCCCAGACGTCCCAGATGTCTCATATGTCCCTAACGTCAAAGACGTCCCAGATGTCCCATATGTCCCATATGTCCCTAATGTCCCAAGCGTTTTAAGTGTTCCATATGTCCCTAACGTCCCAGACGTCCTAAATGTCCCATATGTCCCTAACGTCCCAGACGTCCCAGCTGTCCCGTATGTCCCTAACGTCCCAGACGTCCCAGACGTCCTAGATGTCCCATATGTCCCTAACGTCCCAGACGTCCCAGATGTTCCATATGTCCCTAACGGCCCAGAAGTCCCAGATGTCCCATATGTCCCATATGTCCCTAATATCCCAGACGTCTCAGATGTCCCATATGTCCCTAACGTCCCAGACGTCCTAGATGTCCCATATGTCCCTAACGTCCTACACGTGTTAGATGTCCCATACGTCCTTAACGTCCCAGACGTCCCAGATGCCCCATATGTTCCATATGTCCTTAACGTCCCAGACGTCCCAGATGTCTCATATGTCCCTAACGTCCCAGACGTCCCAGATGTCCCATATGTCCCATATGTCCCCTAATGTCCCAGGCGTCCTAGATGTTCCATATGTTCCTAACGTCCCAGACGTCATAAATCTCCCATATATCCCTAACATCCCAGACGTTCCAGCTGTCCCGTATGTCCCTAACGTCCCAGACGTCCTAAATTTCCCATATGTCCCTAACGTCCCAGACGTCCTAGATGTCCCATATGTCCTTAACGTCCCAGACGTCCCAGACGTCCTAGATGTCCCATATGTCTTTAACGTCCCAGACGTCCCAAATGTTCCATACGTCCCTAACGTCCCAGACGTCCCAGATGTCCCATATGTCCCATATGTCCCTAATGTCCCAGGCGTCCTAGATGTTCGATATGTCCCTAACGTCCCAGACGTCCTAAATGTCCCATATGACCCTAACGTCCCAGACGTCCTAGACGTCCCATATGTCCTTAACGTCCCAGACGTCCCAGATGTCTCATATGACCCTAACGTCCCAGACGTACCAGATGTCCCATATGTCCCATATGTCCCTAATGTCCCAAGCGTTTTAAGTGATCCATATGTCCCTAACGTCCCAGATGTCCTAAATGTCCCATATGTCCCTAACGTCCCAGACGTCCCAGACGTCCTAGATGTCCCTGATGTCCCTAACGTCCCAGACGTCCCAGATGTCCCATATGTCCCTAACGTCCCAGACGTCCCAGATGTCCCATATGTCCTATATGTCCCTAATGTCCCAGACGTCCCAGATGTCCCGTATGTCCCATATGTCCCTAACGTCACAGACGTCCCAGATGTCCCATATGTCCCATATGTCCCTAATGTCCCAAGCGTTTTAAGTGATCCATATGTCCCTAACGTCCCAGATGTCCTAAATGTCCCATATGTCCCTAACGTCCCAGACGTCCCAGACGTCCTAGATGTCCCATATGTCCTTAACGCCACAGACGTCCCAGATGTCCCATTAATCCCTAACGTCCCAGGCGCCCCATATGTCCCATATTTCCCTAATGTTCCAGGCGTCCCAGATGTCCCATATGTGTCATACGTCATTAATGTCCCAGGCGTCCTAAATGTCCCATATGTCCTTAACGTCCCAGACGTCCCAGACGTCCTAGATGTCCCATATGTCCTTAACGTCTCAGGCGCCCCAGATGTCCCATATGTCACATACGTCTCTAATGTCCCAGGCGTCCTAGATGTTCCATATGTCCCTAACGTCCCAGACGTAACAGCTGTCCCGTATGTCCCTAACGTCCCAGTCGTCCTAGACGTCCTAGATGTCCCATATATTCCTAACGTCCCAGACGTCCTAGATGTCCTATATTTACCTAACGTCTCAGACGTCCCAGACGTCCCAGATGTCCCATATGTCCCATATGTCCCTAATGTCCTAGGCGGCCCAGATGTCCCATATGTCCCATATGTCCCTAATGTCCCAGGCGTCCTAAATGTCCCATACGTCTTTAACTTCCCAGACGTCCCAGACGTCTAGATGTCCCATATGTCCTTAACGTCCCAGACGTCCCAGATGTCCCATATGTCCCTAACGTCCTAGACGTCTTAGCTGTCCCGTATGTCCCTAACGTCCCAAACGTCCCAGACGTCTTAGATGCCCCATATGTCCCTAACGTCCCAGACGTCCCAGATGACCCATATGTCCCTAACGTCTCAGACGGCCCAGATGTCCCATATGTCCCATATGTCCCTAATGTCCCAGACGTCCCAGATGTCCCATATGTCCTTAACGTCCGAGACGTCCCAGATGTCCCATATGTCCCTAAAGTCTTTGACGTCCTAGATGTCCCATACGTCCTTAACGTCCCAGACCTCCCAGATGCCCCATATGTCCCTAACGTTCCAGACGTGCCAGATGTCCCATGTGTCCCTAATGTCCCAGGCGTCCCAGATGTCCCATATGTCCCATATGTCCTTAACGTCCCAGACGTCCCAGATGTCCCATATGTTCCTAAAGTCCCAGACGTCCCAGATGTCCCATATGTCCCTAATGTCCCAGGCGTCCTAGATGTTCCATATGTCCCTAACGTCCCAGACGTCCTAAATGTCCCATTTGGTTTTAACGTCACAGACGTCCCAGCTGTCCCGTATGTCCCTAACGTCCCAGACGTCCCAGATGTCCTAGATGTCCCATATGTCCCTAACGTCCTAGACGTCCTAGATGTCCTATATGTCCCTAACGTCCCAAACGTCCCAAATGTCCCATATGTCCCATATGTCCCTAATGTCCCAGGCGTCCTAAATGTCCTATATGTCCTTAACGTCCCAGGCGTCCCAGGAGTCCTAGACATCCCATATGTCCTTAACGTCCCAGACGTCCCAGCTGTCCCGTATGTCCCTAACGTCCCAGACGTCCCAGATGTCCTAGATGTCCCATATGTCCCTAACGTCCTAGACGTCCTAGATGTCCTATATGTCCCTAACGTCCCAAACGTCCCAAATGTCCCATATGTCCCATATGTCCCTAATGTCCCAGGCGTCCTAAATGTCCTATATGTCTTTAACGTCCCAGGCGTCCCAGGAGTCCTAGACATCCCATATGTCCTTAACGTCCCAGACGTCCCAGATGTCCCATATGTCTCATATGTCCCTAATGTCCCAGGCGTCCTAAATGTCTCATACGTCCTTAACGTCCCAGACGTCCCAGACGTCCTAGATATCCCATATGTCCTTAACGTCTCAGACGTCTCAGATGTCCCATATGTCCCATATGTCCCTATGGTCCCAGGCGTCCCAGATGTACCATATGTCCCATATGTCATTAATGTCTCAGGCGTCCTAAATGTTTCATATGTCCTTAACGTCCCAGATGTCCCAGACGTCCTAGATGTCCCATATGTCCTTAACCTCCCAGACGTCCCAGATGTTCCACATGTCCCTAACGTCTCAGACGTCTCAGATGTCCCATATGTCCCTAAAGTCCCAGGCGTCCCAGATGTACCATATGTCCCATATGTCCCTAATGTCTCAGGCGTCCTAAATGTTTCATATGTCCTTAACGTCCCAGATGTCCCAGACGTCCTAGATGTCCCATATGTCCTTAACCTCCCAGACGTCCCAGATGTCCCATATGTCGCTAACGTCACAGACGTCCCAGATGACCCATATGTCCCATATGTCCCTAATGTCCCAAGCGTCCTAGATGTTTCATATGTCCCTAACGTCCCAGTCGTCCTAAATGTCCCATATGTCCCTAACGTCCCAGACGTCTCAGCTGGCCCGTATGTTCCTAACGTCCCAGACGTCCCAGACGTCCTAGATGTCCCATATGTCCCTAACGTGCAAGACGTCCTAGATGTCCTATATGTCCCTAACGTCCCAGACGTCCCATACGTCCCAGATGTCCCATATGTCGCTAATGTCCCAGGCGTACTAAATGTCCCATATGTCCTTAACGTGCCAGACGTCCCAGACGTCCTAAATGTCCCATATGTCCTTAACGTCCCAGACGTCTCAGATGTCCCATATGTCCCTAACGTCCCAGACGTCCCAGATGTCCCATATGTCCCATATGTCTCTAATGTCCCAGGCGTCCTAGATGTTCCATATGTCCCTAACGTCCCAGACGTCATAAATCTTCCATATATCCCTAACGTCCCAGACGTTCCAGCTGTCCCGTATGTCCCTAACGTCCCAGACGTCCTAAATTTCCCATTTGTCCCTAACGTCCCAGACGTCCTAGATGTCCCATATGTCCTTAACGTCCCAGACGTCCCAGACGTCCTAGATGTTCCATATGTCCTTAACGTCCCAGACGTCCCAAATGTTCCATATGTCCATAACGTCCCAGACGTCCCAGATGTCCCATATGTCCCATATGTCCCTAATGTCCCATCCGTCCTAGATGTTCCATATGTCCCTAACGTCCCAGACGTCCTAAATGTCCCATATGTCCCTAACGTCCCAGACGTCCTAGACGTCCCATATGTCCTTAACGTCCCAGACGTCCCAGATGTCTCATATGTCCCTAACGTCCCAGACGTCCCAGACGTCCATATGTCCCATATGTCCCTAATGTCCCAAGCGTTTTAAGTGTTCCATATGTCCCTAACGTTTCAGATGTCCTAAATGTCCCATGTCCCTAACGTCCCAGACGTCCCAGACGTCCTAGATGTCCCATATGTCCCTAACGTCCCAGACGTCCCAGATGTCCCATATGTCCCTAACGTCCCAGACGTCCCAGATGTCCATATGTCCCATATGCCCCTAATGTCCCAAGCGTTTTAAGTGTTCCATATGTCCCTAACGTTTCAGATGTTCTTGATGTCCCATACGTCCTTAACGTCCCAGACGTCCCAGATGCCCCATATGTCCCTAACGTCCCAGACGTCCCAGATTTCCCATATGTCCCATATGTCCCTAATGTCCCAGGCGTCCCAGATGTCCCAAATGTCCCATATGTCCCTAATGTCTCAGGCGTCCTAAATGTCCCATATGTTTTTAACGTCCCAGACGTCCCAGACGTCCTAGATGTCCCATATGTCCCTAACGTCCTAGACGTCCTAGATGTCCCATACGTCCTTAACGGCCCAGACGTCCCAGATGCCCCATATGTCCCTAACGTCCCAGACGTCCCAGATTTCCCATATGTCCCATATGTCCCTAATGTCCCAGGCGTCCCAGATGTCCCAAATGTCCCATATGTCCCTAATGTCTCAGGCGTCCTAAATGTCCCATATGTTTTTAACGTCCCAGACGTCCCAGACGTCCTATATGTCCAATATGTCCTTAACGTCCCAGACGTCCCAGATGTCCCATATGTCCCTAACGTCCCAGACGTCCCCGATGTCCCATATGTCCCATATGTCCCTAATGTCCTAGGCGTCCTAGATGTTCCATATGTTCCTAACGTCCCAGACGTCCCAAAAGTCCCATATGTCCTTAACGTCCCAAACGTCCCAGCTGTCCCGTATGTCCCTAACGTCCCAGATGTCCCAGACGTCCTAGATGTCCCATATGTAACTAACGTCCCAGACGTCCTAGACGTCCCATATGTCCTTAACGTCCCAGACGTCCCAGATGTCTCATATGTCCCTAACGTCAAAGACGTCCCAGATGTCCCATATGTCCCATATGTCCCTAATGTCCCAAGCGTTTTAAGTGTTCCATATGTCCCTAACGTCCCAGACGTCCTAAATGTCCCATATGTCCCTAACGTCCCAGACGTCCCAGATGTCCCATATGTCCCTAACGTCCCAGACGTCCCAGACGTCCTAGATGTCCCATATGTCCCTAACGTCCCAGACGTCCCAGATGTCCCATATGTCCCTAACGGCCCAGAAGTCCCAGATGTCCCATATGTCCCTAATATCCCAGACGTCTCAGATGTCCCATATGTCCCTAACGTCCCAGACGTCCCAGATGTCCCATATGTCCCTAACGGCCCAGAAGTCCCAGATGTACCATATGTCCCATATGTCCCTAATATCCCAGACGTCCCAGATGTCCCATATGTCCCTAACGGCCCAGAAGTCCCAGATGTCCCATATGTCCCATATGTCCCTAATATCCCAGACGTCTCAGATGTCCCATATGTCCCTAATGTCCTACACGTGTTAAATGTCCCATACGTCCTTAACGTCCCAGACGTCCCAGATGCCCCATATGTCCCATATGTCCCTAATGTCCCAGGCGTCCTAAATGTCCTATATGTCCTTAACGTCCCTGGCGTCCCAGGAGTCCTAGACATCCCATATGTCCTTAACGTCCCAGACGTCCCAGATGTCCCATATGTCTCATATGTCCCTAATGTCCCAGGCGTCCTAAATGTCTCATACGTCCTTAACGTCCCAGACGTCCCAGACGTCCTAGATATCCCATATGTCCTTAACGTCTCAGACGTCTCAGATGTCCCATATGTCCCATATGTCCCTATGGTCCCAGGCGTCCCAGATGTACCATATGTCCCATATGTCATTAATGTCTCAGGCGTCCTAAATGTTTCATATGTCCTTAACGTCCCAGATGTCCCAGACGTCCTAGATGTCCCATATGTCCTTAACCTCCCAGACGTCCCAGATGTTCCACATGTCCCTAACGTCTCAGACGTCTCAGATGTCCCATATGTCCCTAAAGTCCCAGGCGTCCCAGATGTACCATATGTCCCATATGTCCCTAATGTCTCAGGCGTCCTAAATGTTTCATATGTCCTTAACGTCCCAGATGTCCCAGACGTCCTAGATGTCCCATATGTCCTTAACCTCCCAGACGTCCCAGATGTCCCATATGTCGCTAACGTCACAGACGTCCCAGATGACCCATATGTCCCATATGTCCCTAATGTCCCAAGCGTCCTAGATGTTTCATATGTCCCTAACGTCCCAGTCGTCCTAAATGTCCCATATGTCCCTAACGTCCCAGACGTCTCAGCTGGCCCGTATGTTCCTAACGTCCCAGACGTCCCAGACGTCCTAGATGTCCCATATGTCCCTAACGTGCAAGACGTCCTAGATGTCCTATATGTCCCTAACGTCCCAGACGTCCCATACGTCCCAGATGTCCCATATGTCGCTAATGTCCCAGGCGTACTAAATGTCCCATATGTCCTTAACGTGCCAGACGTCCCAGACGTCCTAAATGTCCCATATGTCCTTAACGTCCCAGACGTCTCAGATGTCCCATATGTCCCTAACGTCCCAGACGTCCCAGATGTCCCATATGTCCCATATGTCTCTAATGTCCCAGGCGTCCTAGATGTTCCATATGTCCCTAACGTCCCAGACGTCATAAATCTTCCATATATCCCTAACGTCCCAGACGTTCCAGCTGTCCCGTATGTCCCTAACGTCCCAGACGTCCTAAATTTCCCATTTGTCCCTAACGTCCCAGACGTCCTAGATGTCCCATATGTCCTTAACGTCCCAGACGTCCCAGACGTCCTAGATGTTCCATATGTCCTTAACGTCCCAGACGTCCCAAATGTTCCATATGTCCATAACGTCCCAGACGTCCCAGATGTCCCATATGTCCCATATGTCCCTAATGTCCCATCCGTCCTAGATGTTCCATATGTCCCTAACGTCCCAGACGTCCTAAATGTCCCATATGTCCCTAACGTCCCAGACGTCCTAGACGTCCCATATGTCCTTAACGTCCCAGACGTCCCAGATGTCTCATATGTCCCTAACGTCCCAGACGTCCCAGACGTCCATATGTCCCATATGTCCCTAATGTCCCAAGCGTTTTAAGTGTTCCATATGTCCCTAACGTTTCAGATGTCCTAAATGTCCCATGTCCCTAACGTCCCAGACGTCCCAGACGTCCTAGATGTCCCATATGTCCCTAACGTCCCAGACGTCCCAGATGTCCCATATGTCCCTAACGTCCCAGACGTCCCAGATGTCCATATGTCCCATATGCCCCTAATGTCCCAAGCGTTTTAAGTGTTCCATATGTCCCTAACGTTTCAGATGTTCTTGATGTCCCATACGTCCTTAACGTCCCAGACGTCCCAGATGCCCCATATGTCCCTAACGTCCCAGACGTCCCAGATTTCCCATATGTCCCATATGTCCCTAATGTCCCAGGCGTCCCAGATGTCCCAAATGTCCCATATGTCCCTAATGTCTCAGGCGTCCTAAATGTCCCATATGTTTTTAACGTCCCAGACGTCCCAGACGTCCTAGATGTCCCATATGTCCCTAACGTCCTAGACGTCCTAGATGTCCCATACGTCCTTAACGGCCCAGACGTCCCAGATGCCCCATATGTCCCTAACGTCCCAGACGTCCCAGATTTCCCATATGTCCCATATGTCCCTAATGTCCCAGGCGTCCCAGATGTCCCAAATGTCCCATATGTCCCTAATGTCTCAGGCGTCCTAAATGTCCCATATGTTTTTAACGTCCCAGACGTCCCAGACGTCCTATATGTCCAATATGTCCTTAACGTCCCAGACGTCCCAGATGTCCCATATGTCCCTAACGTCCCAGACGTCCCCGATGTCCCATATGTCCCATATGTCCCTAATGTCCTAGGCGTCCTAGATGTTCCATATGTTCCTAACGTCCCAGACGTCCCAAAAGTCCCATATGTCCTTAACGTCCCAAACGTCCCAGCTGTCCCGTATGTCCCTAACGTCCCAGATGTCCCAGACGTCCTAGATGTCCCATATGTAACTAACGTCCCAGACGTCCTAGACGTCCCATATGTCCTTAACGTCCCAGACGTCCCAGATGTCTCATATGTCCCTAACGTCAAAGACGTCCCAGATGTCCCATATGTCCCATATGTCCCTAATGTCCCAAGCGTTTTAAGTGTTCCATATGTCCCTAACGTCCCAGACGTCCTAAATGTCCCATATGTCCCTAACGTCCCAGACGTCCCAGATGTCCCATATGTCCCTAACGTCCCAGACGTCCCAGACGTCCTAGATGTCCCATATGTCCCTAACGTCCCAGACGTCCCAGATGTCCCATATGTCCCTAACGGCCCAGAAGTCCCAGATGTCCCATATGTCCCTAATATCCCAGACGTCTCAGATGTCCCATATGTCCCTAACGTCCCAGACGTCCCAGATGTCCCATATGTCCCTAACGGCCCAGAAGTCCCAGATGTACCATATGTCCCATATGTCCCTAATATCCCAGACGTCCCAGATGTCCCATATGTCCCTAACGGCCCAGAAGTCCCAGATGTCCCATATGTCCCATATGGCCCTAATATCCCAGACGTCTCAGATGTCCCATATGTCCCTAATGTCCTACACGTGTTAAATGTCCCATACGTCCTTAACGTCCCAGACGTCCCAGATGCCCCATATGTTCCATATGTCCTTAACGTCCCAGACGTCCCAGATGTCTCATATGTCCCTAACGTCCCAGACGTCCCAGATGTCCCATATGTCCCATATGTCCCCTAATGTCCCAGGCGTCCTAGATGTTCCATATGTTCCTAACGTCCCAGACGTCATAAATCTCCCATAAATCCCTAACATCCCAGACGTTCCAGCTGTCCCGTATGTCCCTAACGTCCCAGACGTCCTAAATTTCCCATATGTCCCTAACGTCCCAGACGTCCTAGATGTCCCATATGTCCTTAACGTCCCAGACGTCCCAGACGTCCTAGATGTCCCATATGTCTTTAACGTCCCAGACGTCCCAAATGTTCCATATGTCCCTAACGTCCCAGACGTCCCAGATGTCCCATATGTCCCATATGTCCCTAATGTCCCAGGCGTCCTAGATGTTCCATATGTCCCTAACGTCCCAGACGTCCTAAATGTCCCATATGACCCTAACGTCCCAGACGTCCTAGACGTCCCATATGTCCTTAACGTCCCAGACGTCCCAGATGTCTCATATGACCCTAACGTCCCAGACGTACCAGATGTCCCATATGTCCCATATGTCCCTAATGTCCCAAGCGTTTTAAGTGATCCATATGTCCCTAACGTCCCAGATGTCCTAAATGTCCCATATGTCCCTAACGTCCCAGACGTCCCAGACGTCCTAGATGTCCCTGATGTCCCTAACGTCCCAGACGTCCCAGATGTCCCATATGTCCCTAACGTCCCAGACGTCCCAGATGTCCCATATGTCCCATATGTCCCTAATGTCCCAGACGTCCCAGATGTCCCGTATGTCCCTAACGTCCCAGACGTCCCAGATGTCCCATATGTCCCTAACGTCCTAGACGTCCTAGATGTCCCATACGTTTTGAACGTCCCAGATGCCCCATATGTCCCTAACGTCCCAGACGTCCCAGATGTCCCATATGTCCCATATGTCGCTAATGTCCTAGACGTCGCAGATGTCTCATATGTCCCATATGTCCCTAATGTCCCAGGCGCCCTAAATGTCCCAAATGTCCTTAACGTCCCAAACGTCCCAGACGTCCTAGACGTCCCATATGTCCTTAACGTCCGAGACGTCCCAGATGCCCCATATGTCCCTAACGTCCCAGACGTCCCAGACGTCCTAGATGTCCCATATGTCCCTAACGTCCCAGACCACCCAGATGTCCCATATGTCCCTAACGGCCCAGAAGTCCCAGATGTCAAATATGTCCCATATGTCCCTAATATCCCAGACGTCTCAGATGTCCCATATGTCCCAAACGTCCCAGACGTCCTAGATGTCCCATATGTCCCTAATGTCCTACACGTGTTAGATGTCCCATACGTCCTTAACGTCCCAGACGTCCCAGATGCCCCATATGTTCCATATGTCCTTAACGTCCTAGACGTCCCAGATGTCTCATATGTCCCTAACGTCCCAGACGTCCCAGATGTCCCATATGTCCCATATGTCCCCTAATGTCCCAGGCGTCCTAGATGTTCCATATGTTCCTAACGTCCCAGACGTCATAAATCTCCCATATATCCCTAACATCCCAGACGTTCCAGCTGTCCCGTATGTCCCTAACGTCCCAGACGTCCTAAATTTTCCATATGTCCCTAACGTCCCAGACGTCCTAGATGTCCCATATGTCCTTAACGTCCCAGACGTCCCAGACGTCCTAGATGTCCCATATGTCTTTAACGTCCCAGACGTCCCAAATGTTCCATATGTCCCTAACGTCCCAGACGTCCCAGATGTCCCATATGTCCCATATGTCCCTAATGTCCCAGGCGTCCTAGATGTTCCATATGTCCCTAACGTCCCAGACGTCCTAAATGTCCCATATGTCCCTAACGTCCCAGACGTCCTAAATGTCCCATATGTCCCTAATGTCCCAAGCGTTTTAAGTGATCCATATGTCCCTAACGTCCCAGATGTCCTAAATGTCCCATATCTCCCTAACGTCCCAGACGTCCCAGATGTCCCATATGTCCCTAACGTCCCAGACGTCCCAGATGTCCCATATGTCCCATATGTCCCTAATGTCCCAGACGTCCCAGATGTCCCGTATGTCCCTAACGTGCCAGACGTCCCAGATGTCCCAGACGTCCTAGATGTCCCATATGTAACTAACGTCCCAGACGTCCTAGACGTCGCATATGTCCTTAACGTCCCAGACGTCCCAGATGTCTCATATGTCCCTAACGTCAAAGACGTCCCAGATGTCCCATATGTCCCATATGTCCCTAATGTCCCAAGCGTTTTAAGTGTTCCATATGTCCCTAACGTCCCAGACGTCCTAAATGTCCCATATGTCCCTAACGTCCCAGACGTCCCAGCTGTCCCGTATGTCCCTAACGTCCCAGACGTCCCAGACGTCCTAGATGTCCCATATGTCCCTAACGTCCCAGACGTCCCAGATGTTCCATATGTCCCTAACGGCCCAGAAGTCCCAGATGTCCCATATGTCCCATATGTCCCTAATATCCCAGACGTCTCAGATGTCCCATATGTCCCTAACGTCCCAGACGTCCTAGATGTCCCATATGTCCCTAACGTCCTACACGTGTTAGATGTCCCATACGTCCTTAACGTCCCAGACGTCCCAGATGCCCCATATGTTCCATATGTCCTTAACGTCCCAGACGTCCCAGATGTCTCATATGTCCCTAACGTCCCAGACGTCCCAGATGTCCCATATGTCCCATATGTCCCCTAATGTCCCAGGCGTCCTAGATGTTCCATATGTTCCTAACGTCCCAGACGTCATAAATCTCCCATATATCCCTAACATCCCAGACGTTCCAGCTGTCCCGTATGTCCCTAACGTCCCAGACGTCCTAAATTTCCCATATGTCCCTAACGTCCCAGACGTCCTAGATGTCCCATATGTCCTTAACGTCCCAGACGTCCCAGACGTCCTAGATGTCCCATATGTCTTTAACGTCCCAGACGTCCCAAATGTTCCATACGTCCCTAACGTCCCAGACGTCCCAGATGTCCCATATGTCCCATATGTCCCTAATGTCCCAGGCGTCCTAGATGTTCGATATGTCCCTAACGTCCCAGACGTCCTAAATGTCCCATATGACCCTAACGTCCCAGACGTCCTAGACGTCCCATATGTCCTTAACGTCCCAGACGTCCCAGATGTCTCATATGACCCTAACGTCCCAGACGTACCAGATGTCCCATATGTCCCATATGTCCCTAATGTCCCAAGCGTTTTAAGTGATCCATATGTCCCTAACGTCCCAGATGTCCTAAATGTCCCATATGTCCCTAACGTCCCAGACGTCCCAGACGTCCTAGATGTCCCTGATGTCCCTAACGTCCCAGACGTCCCAGATGTCCCATATGTCCCTAACGTCCCAGACGTCCCAGATGTCCCATATGTCCTATATGTCCCTAATGTCCCAGACGTCCCAGATGTCCCGTATGTCCCATATGTCCCTAACGTCACAGACGTCCCAGATGTCCCATATGTCCCATATGTCCCTAATGTCCCAAGCGTTTTAAGTGATCCATATGTCCCTAACGTCCCAGATGTCCTAAATGTCCCATATGTCCCTAACGTCCCAGACGTCCCAGACGTCCTAGATGTCCCATATGTCCTTAACGCCACAGACGTCCCAGATGTCCCATTAATCCCTAACGTCCCAGGCGCCCCATATGTCCCATATTTCCCTAATGTTCCAGGCGTCCCAGATGTCCCATATGTGTCATACGTCATTAATGTCCCAGGCGTCCTAAATGTCCCATATGTCCTTAACGTCCCAGACGTCCCAGACGTCCTAGATGTCCCATATGTCCTTAACGTCTCAGGCGCCCCAGATGTCCCATATGTCACATACGTCTCTAATGTCCCAGGCGTCCTAGATGTTCCATATGTCCCTAACGTCCCAGACGTAACAGCTGTCCCGTATGTCCCTAACGTCCCAGTCGTCCTAGACGTCCTAGATGTCCCATATATTCCTAACGTCCCAGACGTCCTAGATGTCCTATATTTACCTAACGTCTCAGACGTCCCAGACGTCCCAGATGTCCCATATGTCCCATATGTCCCTAATGTCCTAGGCGGCCCAGATGTCCCATATGTCCCATATGTCCCTAATGTCCCAGGCGTCCTAAATGTCCCATACGTCTTTAACTTCCCAGACGTCCCAGACGTCTAGATGTCCCATATGTCCTTAACGTCCCAGACGTCCCAGATGTCCCATATGTCCCTAACGTCCTAGACGTCTTAGCTGTCCCGTATGTCCCTAACGTCCCAAACGTCCCAGACGTCTTAGATGCCCCATATGTCCCTAACGTCCCAGACGTCCCAGATGACCCATATGTCCCTAACGTCTCAGACGGCCCAGATGTCCCATATGTCCCATATGTCCCTAATGTCCCAGACGTCCCAGATGTCCCATATGTCCTTAACGTCCGAGACGTCCCAGATGTCCCATATGTCCCTAAAGTCTTTGACGTCCTAGATGTCCCATACGTCCTTAACGTCCCAGACCTCCCAGATGCCCCATATGTCCCTAACGTTCCAGACGTGCCAGATGTCCCATATGTCCCTAATGTCCCAGGCGTCCCAGATGTCCCATATGTCCCATATGTCCTTAACGTCCCAGACGTCCCAGATGTCCCATATGTTCCTAAAGTCCCAGACGTCCCAGATGTCCCATATGTCCCTAATGTCCCAGGCGTCCTAGATGTTCCATATGTCCCTAACGTCCCAGACGTCCTAAATGTCCCATTTGGTTTTAACGTCACAGACGTCCCAGCTGTCCCGTATGTCCCTAACGTCCCAGACGTCCCAGATGTCCTAGATGTCCCATATGTCCCTAACGTCCTAGACGTCCTAGATGTCCTATATGTCCCTAACGTCCCAAACGTCCCAAATGTCCCATATGTCCCATATGTCCCTAATGTCCCAGGCGTCCTAAATGTCCTATATGTCCTTAACGTCCCAGGCGTCCCAGGAGTCCTAGACATCCCATATGTCCTTAACGTCCCAGACGTCCCAGATGTCCCATATGTCTCATATGTCCCTAATGTCCCAGGCGTCCTAAATGTCTCATACGTCCTTAACGTCCCAGACGTCCCAGACGTCCTAGATATCCCATATGTCCTTAACGTCTCAGACGTCTCAGATGTCCCATATGTCCCATATGTCCCTATGGTCCCAGGCGTCCCAGATGTACCATATGTCCCATATGTCATTAATGTCTCAGGCGTCCTAAATGTTTCATATGTCCTTAACGTCCCAGATGTCCCAGACGTCCTAGATGTCCCATATGTCCTTAACCTCCCAGACGTCCCAGATGTTCCACATGTCCCTAACGTCTCAGACGTCTCAGATGTCCCATATGTCCCATATGTCCCTAAAGTCCCAGGCGTCCCAGATGTACCATATGTCCCATATGTCCCTAATGTCTCAGGCGTCCTAAATGTTTCATATGTCCTTAACGTCCCAGATGTCCCAGACGTCCTAGATGTCCCATATGTCCTTAACCTCCCAGACGTCCCAGATGTCCCATATGTCGCTAACGTCCCAGACGTCCCAGATGACCCATATGTCCCATATGTCCCTAATGTCCCAAGCGTCCTAGATGTTTCATATGTCCCTAACGTCCCAGTCGTCCTAAATGTCCCATATGTCCCTAACGTCCCAGACGTCTCAGCTGGCCCGTATGTTCCTAACGTCCCAGACGTCCCAGACGTCCTAGATGTCCCATATGTCCCTAACGTGCAAGACGTCCTAGATGTCCTATATGTCCCTAACGTCCCAGACGTCCCATACGTCCCAGATGTCCAATATGTCGCTAATGTCCCAGGCGTACTAAATGTCCCATATGTCCTTAACGTGCCAGACGTCCCAGACGTCCTAAATGTCCCATATGTCCTTAACGTCCCAGACGTCTCAGATGTCCCATATGTCCCTAACGTCCCAGACGTCCCAGATGTCCCATATGTCCCATATGTCCCTAATGTCCCAGGCGTCCTAGATGTTCCATATGTCCCTAACGTCCCAGACGTCATAAATCTCCCATATATCCCTAACGTCCCAGACGTTCCAGCTGTCCCGTATGTCCCTAACGTCCCAGACGTCCTAAATTTCCCATATGTCCCTAACGTCCCAGACGTCCTAGATGTCCCATATGTCCTTAACGTCCCAGACGTCCCAGATGTCCTAGATGTTCCATATGTCCTTAACGTCCCAGACGTCCCAAATGTTCCATATGTCCATAACGTTCCAGACGTCCCAGATGTCCCATATGTCCCATATGTCCCTAATGTCCCAGGCGTCCTAGATGTTCCATATGTCCCTAACGTCCCAGACGTCCTAAATGTCCCATATGTCCCTAACGTCCCAGACGTCCTAGACGTCCCATATGTCCTTAACGTCCCAGACGTCCCAGATGTCTCATATGTCCCTAACGTCCCAGACGTCCCAGACGTCCATATGTCCCATATGTCCCTAATGTCCCAAGCGTTTTAAGTGTTCCATATGTCCCTAACGTTTCAGATGTCCTAAATGTCCCATGTCCCTAACGTCCCAGACGTCCCAGACGTCCTAGATGTCCCATATGTCCCTAACGTCCCAGACGTCCCAGATGTCCCATATGTCCCTAACGTCCCAGACGTCCCAGATGTCCATATGTCCCATATGCCCCTAATGTCCCAAGCGTTTTAAGTGTTCCATATGTCCCTAACGTTTCAGATGTTCTTGATGTCCCATACGTCCTTAACGTCCCAGACGTCCCAGATGCCCCATATGTCCCTAACGTCCCAGACGTCCCAGATTTCCCATATGTCCCATATGTCCCTAATGTCCCAGGCGTCCCAGATGTCCCAAATGTCCCATATGTCCCTAATGTCTCAAGCGTCCTAAATGTCCCATATGTTTTTAACGTCCCAGACGTCCCAGACGTCCTAGATGTCCCATATGTCCCTAACGTCCTAGACGTCCTATATGTCCCATACGTCCTTAACGTCCCAGACGTCCCAGATGCCCCATATGTCCCTAACGTCCCAGACGTCCCAGATTTCCCATATGTCCCATATGTCCCTAATGTCCCAGGCGTCCCAGATGTCCCAAATGTCCCATATGTCCCTAATGTCTCAGGCGTCCTAAATGTCCCATATGTTTTTAACGTCCCAGACGTCCCAGACGTCCTATTTGTCCAATATGTCCTTAACGTCCCAGACGTTTCAGATGTCCCATATGTCCCTAACGTCCCAGACGTCCCCGATGTCCCATATGTCCCATATGTCCCTAATGTCCTAGGCGTCCTAGATGTTCCATATGTTCCTAACGTCCCAGACGTCCCAAAAGTCCCATATGTCCTTAACGTCCCAAACGTCCCAGCTGTCCCGTATGTCCCTAACGTCCCAGATGTCCCAGACGTCCTAGATGTCCCATATGTAACTAACGTCCCAGACGTCCTAGACGTCCCATATGTCCTTAACGTCCCAGACGTCCCAGATGTCTCATATGTCCCTAACGTCAAAGACGTCCCAGATGTCCCATATGTCCCATATGTCCCTAATGTCCCAAGCGTTTTAA